>CAOGCB010830326.1:0-28995 GCA_948266635.1 Cnidoscolus chayamansa | reverse complement strand
GACAGTCCTGGCAGAGATCTAGAGTGCCTAGTTATGATTTAGTTTGCATGGTTGCAAACCATACTTTGCCTACAGGGAGAGGAACAGTAACAACATTGCTATTGCCAAACATGCTAAAACATCTAACATTATCAAACTAGTTGTATCTCAATCATTTAAAGTGTATCTTATTTGCTTGTCCTTCATCCACTTTCCCCTTTGACTTGAACCACTACAGATTATTCACTTATGATAATTCAAAATATATTCCGGCAACAAATGCTTTAAGTGCTATCATGTGAAATTCATTAATGGTTTTCATCTTTCCTTTGCCTCATAACTTGTAAATATGAAAGAAGTCTGCACTGTATACATGTGAGAGTTTAAATGTGACTCTCCTTTCTTCCAATTCGGCTGAGACTCCAACTGATATACCTACTTGCAAATTGTGTCTGTAGAGTGTTTTGGGTGGATACAATGGGACAGTCATGGCATATGGGCAGACAGGTACTGGTAAGACGTATACTCTTGGGCGACTTGGGGAGGAAGATACAGCTGCTCGTGGAATAATGGTCCGTGCTGTGGAGGATATTTTAGCAGATGTTTCTCAGGAAATAGATTCTGTTTCAGTTTCCTATTTGCAGGTTGCTGGTCATCAAAGAAAATCTTCATCTTTTGTTTTTTATGTCATTTTTATAGTATCTTGCCAAAGTTACGGATTTTTTTTATTTAAGCAATTTTCTGTCAAATGCTGACAATCGTCAAGTATGTCTAATATTTTCATCTTTTCTAATTGTGCAGTTATACATGGAGACTATACAGGACCTCCTTGATCCTACTAATGATAATATTTGTATCGTGGAAGACCCAAAAACTGGAGATGTGTCACTACCAGGAGCCAGCCTAGTTGATATTAGGGATCAGCAGAGCTTTTTGGAACTATTACGTTTAGGAGAAGCACATCGGTTTGCTGCAAATACAAAATTGAATACTGAATCTTCACGTAGTCATGCTATTCTGATGGTGAATTAATTTATATTTTCCTTATTTTATGATCAAGTTCTTTTGAACCACCTAAAAAACTTGAGTGAAATTTTTTGAGCTTTTGGATGTCTTTTTAACTAAGTTGATAGAAGCCTCAAATAATATAGGTGTATGTAAAAAGGTCTGTTAAAGGAAGCGACTCTGCTCTTTCAAGCGACAACGGGGACAGCTCCCACATGGTTAAAAGTCTAAAGCCTCCTGTTGTCCGGAATGGCAAGCTTGTTGTGGTAGATCTTGCTGGCTCAGAGCGTATTGATAAATCTGGTACGTTGCACGCAAGAAGGGTTATGAACCGTACACGTTCTACTCTGTTTTCCTTCTTGTTTACATGGAAAATTCTGAAATATATATACGAATTTATTTATTGTCTGTAAACGGATCTAAATTGAGTCACAGGTATGTTCAACTGTAAAGATCAGTACAGAACTGTTACTCAGATTGCCTTAACATCCTCCCTATGCAAAAATTAAAATGAAAATATCTCAAAAGAAGGAGTAAGTGTCTCCTTTCCCTTGGCGATGTTGTTTGTTCTCAAAGTACGCAAAGTATATCCATCGTTTGTGTTTCCTATTTTCACACTTACTTCAACAATATATATGTGTGTGTGTGTGTGTGTGTATAAGCACCTATTAGGGCCATTTGTTCGGTATCAAGCTTTGCTTCACGCTTATAGTCTGTTTTACTCAATTCATTATTTGGCAGGAAGTGAAGGCCACACGCTAGAGGAGGCCAAGTCTATTAATCTCTCCTTGAGTGCACTAGGGAAGTGCATTAATGCACTGGCAGAAAACAGTCCACATGTCCCAGTTCGTGATTCGAAGCTTACTAGATTGCTTCGAGATTCATTTGGAGGTAACATATTTACATACAAAGAATGAATTTTTTTTTATTTGGATGTTTATGGAATCATGACTGAAAATATTTTTGTTTATTCTTGTCTATATAATGTGCACAAAAGTATCGTGAGTAATGCACTTATAAACTGGCTAAAACTATAACTATAACTATAACTATAACTAAAAGCATTTTACCAATAATATTAAAACTAATAGAAATTGGTGTATTCTTAAATTTTGTCAACTTTTTTAAATCTCACTTTTGTTATTGTTGTCCAAACATCCTAAATCGCTGAATATCAAAGCTTTGTACATATCTTTAATTTTATTAAATTGATTTCCAAGTTTTGATATTAGTTTCAATTTTAACAATTGCATTATTTGTACCTAAAATTACTTGATGATGTTTTAGTCCATAAAAGTATTTTTTATGAAGAAATATGAAACTCGTCAATATAATATAAATATTTTGCTTTTATCAACATGCTATATTAAGAAATTTGTACCTAAAATTACTTCTTGATGTTTTAGTTCATAAAAGTATTTTTTTAGAAGAAATATGAAACATGTCAATATAATATAAATATTTTGCCTTTATCAACATGCTATATTAAGAAATTTTATATAGTTTTACCTATTAATAAATTGATTACAAAAATTGAAATAAATATAAAATATTCAGGATCAAATTGATAAATGATTTAGCTGAAACTAAAAAACTCATTTGAAGTTTTTATTTTTTGAAATTTTAAACTTTTCAAGAATATTTTATCTAAAAATAAACGAAATTCAGTTTTGAAATTTTCTATTGAGATATTTTTAATACAATAAAAATAAAATTTCTAGTTTTAATCAAATAAAAATAGTTTATTTTTAATAAAGTTAAAATATTTTTTTTTTATAAAAATAACACTATTTTTATTCTCACGAATAATGATAAAATAAATAAAAGATCACTTTTATTAATATTACTCAATAAAAATATTAGTATTTCATTTCAATTTTGACCAATGTATGTAAATTCAATAAATTAAGACTAATTTTACAATGTTCAATAAAATTATTTAAATTGAAAAATTCAAATGAAATTGAAAAGTACGCAATGTAAGGGTATTTTCTTTATTAGTTAGACCTATTTTTGGTTAAAAGATTAATCAACAGCACAATTAATATTTAATTAGAAGACTTGCTAAAGTATGAAAAATTGTTATTCGTAAAGATCATTTAAGGCTTAAGTTGCATTTGTTTCTTTATGAGCTACTAAAAAAATAATCTCCATTGGAATATGAGATCATTTAAAGTAAAAGCAAATTTGTACGTATTGAAGAAAAAAATGTTAAGAAATTGCCGCAATTAAATGCTCACTCATTTCAATTCCTTAACTAAGCCTTATATCATTACTTTTTTTTCCCAAATATTTATAGCTATTTAATATTATATTAAGGTGCAAAATAAATATAATACAAAAATTATGATAAATATGTTTTTTTATGCAAATCAAGTATTCATTAAAAATTATATAAAATTGCGTTGCAAATGATGCTAAACCTAGTATAATTAAATTTAGCTGACTACTGTCAACTATGAGTTTTTTAGCTTTCAAAATTACTTGAATATTGTGGCTGGATTATAAAAGTTGAACTGCAGAGTTCAACAATAATACTAGCCAAATTTTAGCAGTGCCATCTACAAAATTTGTCTGCTACCTGGCTATGTTATTATGAAATACCATTTAGCAATTGAAATAAGGAAATTTTCATATTATTGAGTTTATTTGTTGCCTAACTTTGTGAAATTTTTTCAGGGACAGCGAGAACTTCACTGGTTATTACTATTGGTCCTTCGCCACGCCATCGAGGAGAGACAGCAAGCACTATAATGTTTGGACAAAGGGTCGGTACTGAATTCACCTTGTTTTGTTTTGCTTTTATTTGCTGTTATTTTTCTTAATTTTTAAAAATTTCCTCCATTTTTCTAACAATAGGCAATGAAGGTGGAGAATATGTTGAAATTAAAGGAAGAATTTGATTACAAAAGTTTGGCTAGACGGCTAGACATCCAGTTGGACAAACTCATTGCAGAACATGAAAGGCAGCAGAAAGCATTTGAGAAAGAAATTGAAAGAATAACTATAGAAGCTCAAAATCAGATTTCTGAAGTTGAAAGGAACTATGCAGATGCATTGGAGGTGTGTTTTCTATTATAAATGAAGTATGGTTTTCTGTGTGGGTGGATGGGTTGGTTGTTGATGTAGGAAGATTAGGGCAGAGGCTTGTCATTTCAACTTCTGCTGAAGTTGTGGTTCTTGATTTCTATTGTACATGTAATGCTTTAATACCTTTAAATATTATTGGTGTGCAAGTGTTTCCTGAAATGCGTGTGGTCACTGGTAATTGCTCCTAAGAATTCAGTTTTCTAGTTCTCGTTCTTTGAATGGTGCTATCACTCTCTTTGTTTCATTCGATGTGAAATCTAATTAGGCATGTTTACAAATTTTGTTCATTTTATAGAAGGAAAGAGTAAAATACCAGAAAGAGTGTATGGATTCAATAAAGAAACTAGAAGAGAAATGGATGATGAACCAGCAAAGGCATGTTAGTGATGAAAACATGGCGAGACTCAAAGATGATGGTTCAGACGTGACATCTAAGGGGAAGGTAATTCTAACTTTTCAGAGCTTGTAGTCTGGAATATTTGGTAAATTGATATTAAGATGATAACTAATTGGATTTTGAAAAGCTTTTCTAATGGGCAACTGCTAGAAACTTTTGCTTTTCGATTGTTGAATGTAGAATTTTTTATCTTCATCCTCTTGCTTGTGAACACAGGACGCCAGGGTAGCTGCTTTGGAGGAAGTTGCTGAGTTAAAAAAATTGCTTCAGAAAGAATCACTCTTAAGGAAAGCTGCCAAAGAGGAAGTTGATAATCTTAAAGTTCAGCTAGTTCAATCGAAGAAGTTGGAGGTATAATTTGGTCTCTCTCAGCGGATTCCCCTCCTTTATATCTTCTTGGTATCTTTGGTCTCCACAGGTGTCACATAGAACTTTGACTTTGGTGTACTAGGCAATGGGAAATTCTGAGATTTTGAAGCTTCGGAAGATGCTGGAAGATGAGGCATGCCAGACAAAAAAACTCGAAGGGGAAATAGAAATACTACAAAGTCAGTTGCTGCAAATAAGTTTTGAGGCTGATGAGGTATGCTTCATCGGAATTATTATATTTAAAACCATTTAATTACTTCTAAGAAAGATTGTCAGGTTCCGTGTACCAAGGGACCTGGAACTCTCTTGAACTCTGATATAGACAGCAAGAGAACTTAATATGAGAATTATATTAATTATTTATTGTGGTGCCAGCAAGAGAACTTCGTACGTGGCTTAATGCCCAAGGACTTCTAATATGAAGCTTAGAATCTTTATTTTTGTCTTCTCTCAGAAAAACCAGGTCTGCAATCCTCGAAATAATTGCAGATTTCACTTGCTCAAATCTTCTCTTTTCAAACTTTCTTTAGTTCTAAAATTTAAATTTGATTTTTGTTCATAAAAACTCTCCGTAACTGTCCTGCATCTGGCGCATTCTTTGGATATCAATTAGATTGGAAATCATAACTTTTCATTGGATAGATCGATGTTGAGTATTCTTACAATTAATTGCAGGGTCAATTCTCAACTTTCATGCTGAATTCTCTGTGAGTGATAGGTGTTGAGAATTGACCCTGCAATGCAACAGACTCCAGTAGAGGAAGCAGCCCTTTTTTAAACTAAATGCAATAGATGTTGCCTGTTACGACATATCAAGGTTGAAAATTTCAGGCTTTTCTTGTATTAGCAAATGAACACCTATAATGTTATTTGCATAACACGTAAAAATGCGACTGCTTGATATCTAAAATCTTATCCCTGATTATCGAGTATCTTTTAGACAAGAAGAAGACTTGATAAGGGTGGATCTGAGAAAATTCTCGGTGGTCTAGATTCCCAAATGTCTCAATTTCGACAACCACAGCTGAATGATACAGGAAATGGGGAGAAGGCTTCAATAGCTAAACTATTTGAGCAAGGTAGTAGTTTTTCCTTGACTGACACTATGTATTTTTATTTATTTTTAATTTGGAATCACAACTTAAATTGATGGATCTATGATCTCCTTTCGAGTTTTTCTCCTCTTATATGATCAAAAAATTTTCAGTTGGATTGCATAAGATCCTGTCATTGCTTGAAGCAGAAGATGCAGATGTGCGAATTCATGCTGTGAAAGTTGTTGCAAATCTAGCTGCTGAAGGTGTCTTTCTAACTTCTTCTGCTACACGCTTCTCTTAACCTCTTCCAAATTTTTTATCCTAGTTTACTCAGAATCGTGGTTTTATCCATTTTATGTAACTGTTGCAGTTTAGGGCAATAAAAATTTGTAGTCTTTGTTCATGTTGCTGTATTGATGTGAAAATTCCTGCTTTGTACAGAATCAAATCAAGAGAAGATTGTAGAAGCTGGTGGTCTTACATCTCTGTTGACGCTGCTAAAAAGCTCTGAGGATGAAACAATACATAGAGTAGCAGCTGGTGCAATTGCCAACCTTGCTATGAATGGTAATTATAGAATTGATTACTTGATTCATAATGTCCTAAGTAAAAGATCATGCTGAATTATGGCTACTTTTGTCAGAAGGTGCTTTTGCATTAGATTTCATATATATGACATCTCTGTGTATTCAATCAGAAACCAACCAAGAGCTCATAATGGCTCAAGGGGGCATCCGTTTATTATCTATCACAGCAGCCAATGCTGAGGATCCTCAAACGCTACGAATGGTTGCTGGAGCCATAGCCAATCTTTGTGGAAATGGTAAATTTTTTTTGTTAATGTTCATTCTACTGACTTTTAATTCTTCTTGCTTCCTGAGCTTAAAAAATTTAAGGTTTCATTTGAATTTGATGACTTTGGTCCCGTACAAAAAAATTAGGTGTAATGTTATATTAGTTATATTTCCTGGTGTAAAAATTATGGCTGTAGCGGAGTATTAGGTTATAGAATCTCTCTAATTTCTCCCTCTCCCTTTTGCTTCCATCTGTTGTTGAAAGATAACTGTTAAGCTGCTTATAGCTAGCTGGGATATAGGCTCAAAACTAATGTGCTTCTTCATCCCTTCCTCTCTTTTTCTCACTTTCCCTGAATTAGGCTAACTGCACAGATCCTTTGCTATGCGGTCATAGTGATGTTACTAAATATTGTTAGTTATTCTTTTAATTGCATTTACCTGTGACCCGCAATAATTACTATGGAGGTGCATTCTCCAGATAAGTTGCAAACAAAGCTTAGAGGTGAAGGTGGCATCAAGGCTTTGCTAGGAATGGTTAAATGCAGGCATCCTGATGTTCTTGCACAAGTTGCTCGTGGAATAGCAAATTTTGCAAAATGCGAGTCACGAGCATCGACTCAAGGTATTTGTCGATGTTGTCATTTGCAATCTAAAGAATTCTTTCTCCTGCTTTTCATGCAATTAACTGTTAAAATAGCAACATTTGTTTATTAAATTCACATCTAATATTGGTTTTTACCAAATTGAATTCCAAATAATAAGAATCTCTAGTAAAATATGATGTTTATGGGAGGGATAATATGGAACAAGTATCAAATGATACAGGATCCAAGAACGGAAAGTCTCTTCTGATTGAGGATGGTGCGCTTCAATGGATTGTGCAGAATGCTAACACTGAAGCCTCACAAATCAGGCGCCACATAGAGCTTGCACTCTGTCACTTAGCACAGCATGGTAAGTTTGCTTCTTCACATAGGACATTGAGCAAATTGACCTCCCATTAAATGTTTAACTGAGACCCAAGAGGGTTTGAATTTGCTACACTGCAGAAGCAAATGCCAGAGACATGATTAGTGGAGGTGCACTTTGGGAACTGGTTCGCATCTCGCGGGACTGTTCAAGGGAAGATATAAGGACTCTTGCAAATCGAACCCTAACTTCTAGTTCTACTTTTCAAGCTGAACTGAGGCGACTACGTATAGATTAGCGATGAAGTTGTGGAGACCTGAAATAGTTCTTTTTTTAATATTTGGGTCTGAAGCTTAAATTAGTTTCATCTGCAATTGTTTCTCTCTCCTCCTGAAAAGAGCAAGCAGGAAGACTTTCAGCTGTGTTCCTGTAGAAATTTTGCTATTTTGAGTCTTATAATGGTCGAGGACGTAAAGAGCCTTTGATTGAGTATATACTAAACCTAGTGAGTCCATTCAGTTATAGCTTGGAGTTGGTGTACATTTCTTTGTATATGCATTGAATAGGCACACTAACATTCTAGCATTTACTGTCATGAAAAAAAAATTCAGATTTATGCTAGTTGTTATCAAGGTAGTAGTGCTATTACTTTGTTTTTTTTTTTTTTTTTTCTTTTTTCGAGCGGGGTAAAATCTCCAATATGTATCTAACAATATCGTGGGTTGCGATATTCATCTAGAGCTTACGAGTCGATTCGACTACATTCAAAAGTCTGAATTGTCGTTAATTGCTAGAATAAGCGGGGACATTAACCCCGAAAAGATGCAAGTTATGGTCCTAGTTTTCATCCAATTAGAAGCACGTTGACAATTTTGTAAGCACCGACGATTTTTTGGAGAGTGCGATAACTGATTAGAAGCTTGCCTAGCATATAGGGTTTCCATAGAAAAGGAAACTGGCATTACCCAAACATGCTGGGCAGCTATGCTCGGTCTTTGAAGAAAAATAAAAAAAATTTCTGTATCATTTTAAATTTTAACACGTGTAAGAAAATAAATTGTTAATGAATTTTAACTTTATTAAACAATATATAATCTTCAATAAAATAAATTTTAAAATATGAGAGTAATATTAAAGGAAGCAGAAAAAAAAGAAGGTTCCCATCCTACTGCATCTCTTATTAATTATTGTAGTAGGCAATTTCTTGAGGGTATTTATGATAAAGAGTTATGAAATATAAGAAGATTCTGGTTGAGTTTAATAAGTGTTAATAGGATGTGTTTGGGTTGGAGGGAGACAAAAGCATGTTTTTGCTCTGCATATGAAGCCTCAGCATTTATTGCATTTCAAGCCTACCCAAGAAGATGATAAAACAACACATTCAAGATCAAGCTTCAGCCCTCATTTTCAGAGAATTGACACAAAAGCTTGTCTCCTATTTAGTTACTGCCCCTTCTTTAATGTTAACATGTATTTCATACATTTACATTAATTAATATCGTTATGATGATATATAAAGTTATAAAAAAAATACATAAATAAATATTGAAAATTTTAAGTATATTAAAAAAATTAGAAAGATATAATCATATCATTTTTATTTATTTATTTATTAAATTAATTGTGGACTGCCTTTTCTAATTTATTTTATATTTTAATAAAAATTATTGCTCAAATGTAAGTAAATAGGGATAATTCTAGGGAAGGACAGGGTTGAAATAATTCAACATTACATCATGATATTTGAATATTTTATTGATTTTTTCCCCTCAAATTCTGAAAACTTTTGAATAAATGCATTCATATGTTCCCACTTCACTGTGCTCCCATATTTGATATCTATTGTCATAAAAGCTTATATATATCAGTCTCCAATGAATTAACATAACAAAATCTTCTTTATTTTACTTCTTCTCTATGATTTATTAAGATGAACATCAACATTCAAATTTAATTTGGTATTTCTTAATAAAACACCACTTTTGTAGTTTTTATAACTCAATTAAACATGTTTACTTTTAAAAATAATTCTATTAATAAAATAATACGTTGTTATTTTTTGGTCCCTATTTTTTTTTTCCATTCTCAATGAAATCTCAAAATAAAAAATTTCAGAGGATGAAAGTTCAACAATATAAAAATATGAATCAATTTACTCATAGAAGTAGAGAGATTATAAACCAAAAAACTAAAATTTTGTGTAAAATATTAATTATGAAAAATTTAGAGTGAAAATAATAATAATTAAAATTCTAAAAACTTTGAGAAATTGGATATTTTCATATAAGATAATTACATAAAATAACAAATTACTAAAATAAATTACATATATAGATAGTTATTATTATTATTAATTTCTCCCAAAAAAGACTGTCAACTCTTTCTTACCATGGTTTTCTTTGAAATCGAAGATATATCAAAATTGGCTTCGATCATCTTCACTCCAACTTACAAGGGTATCAAAGGCCAGGACATACGGCCATGATTTAGGATTAAAACTGAGTTAAGTGCCAAACTCATGAAATTATCTATTTCTTACATTTACATGATGAATAATCCTATATGTACAAGAGCATTCTACGTAGAAACGCCTTGAACGATTGCTGCTTTACTCCCTCTATACAAATTCGTGCATAAATTAAGAAGCAAAGAGATCTGAACTAATTAATACTCAAGAAGCAGAAGAAGATGAAGCTGTGCAGGTTAATGCAATAACTTCATTTCCTTATCTCCACGTAAACATAGATGCCTACCTTGTAGGATTAACTGGTCAACAAACAACCGCACGAAGCATGCAGCCAGAGGAAGTCCCATCCAAGGAAGATGGTATATTTTATATATATATTAAAAGCTAGTAACTAGCCAAGGAATTTAATGGTTGGTATCAAACCTACCGTAATTAATGGGATTTATTAATACAGAAGTGGCAGTTGGCTTCAGGTTCTAAGATCCTATCTTTAATTGGGAGATTGTTGGACCATGAGAAGGAAGATAAGACGTAAATCGGAAATCCATGGCCATAGTCATGGCGTGCAAGATTCATGAGCTAGCAAAGCAATTACTGTATAATTAGAAAAAAACAAAACCAATAAAACAACGAGGATATTTGACATGGAGGACTAGCTATATAATGCAAACAGAATCTCAGCTTGTTTTTGCCCAATCACCTTGCTTGAAATCTATCAACAAGAGTGCGAGGAAGAGAAGGCAAATACCTTTTCATGGCTTTGCCTCGAAAAGGAGCTAGTTCAGAGCAGTACTGCACGTGCAAACCAGTACCCAAACATTTTTATGTCTTCATGCGCAAAACCCTAGCTACTTAGTAACCTCTAAGAAAGATGGACACGGAAACTCTAAGCCCATACCTCTGTGCTTCTCGTAAATAGTTTTAACACCTTGTTGCCTACCATTGAAACTGTCACTGCCCAGCTTTAATTGAACCTCCTTTGACTTTATAATCTTGTCAACAGAAACTGAAGTGTTCAACTTGTACTATCTTTCGGTATATACTACTATACTAGCATTATGGCACATATTGACGAAACATATATATGTCCCTTTTGCTGGTAGGGACCTGCACAAGGTCAGTAGGAATTATGGGTTCATTGGGAAAGAGATTAATGCAGTACCTCTTGATAGGATAGAAAGAAACTATGGATATGATAGAGAGGGGATGCTTTAATTTATTTCCTAAACAAGAACCTTGATGAAATTGCTACCTAACTATCTAGACAGAGAATACGAAAGCCATATTGTAAGAGGGGTTCTTAAGATGGAACAAACACATTATATGATGATAAGGATCCATTCCCATTGCCTTGGCTGTTGTTTTCTTCTACTACTACTACTACTACTTAAATTGGGGCAATCTTGCAGCACTTATTAACATGAAATCAAATCCACAGGGGACCCTTAAAATTTACAGTCCTTAAATCAACAATCAGGCATATTAGCTAATGATCATCAAATGCAAAACAACAACTGAGGAAAATAAAAGAAAAACGAAACCTGAAAATGATCAAAACCCAAATTCTCTAGCTAGCTACAAAGTCTGTCACCTCTTGATGATAACTAACCTGAAGGTGATTGGAAACTGAACTATTAAAGCCTTGAGAATCACTCTTTTTTTTGTTAGTATGGAGGTCGACCAGTGGCCCAATATGCCTCAGTTGGTAACTGAATTGAATTGAGAAGATTAGGCTGTAATCCATGAAAGAGCTGCGCGTTTGCCTCTCCCAAAACCTGCTGCTGCTGCTGTTGCTGCTGTCCAACCGCTCCTGGCGACCCAATTGCACCCCCTTGCATAGGTAGCTGTGGATCCTCCTCTTCTAATGGAAGCCTCTCATAAGCAGCGTTACTAAACGAAGCAGCCATAATCACAACAGGACCTGCAGCAGTAAGTGTACCAACAACACTGCCACCCACCACTTGCCCTTGTCCTCCAGCTAAATATATGGTCAAGCCCGTAGCAGCAGGTGGTGCAGGCGGTGGCAGGAATGAACCAGCTAGTGATAATATCTCGAATCTACCATGTAAGGTCACAACTGCACCTGGCGAAGCTGGTTGCCTCAGAGTTACATTGGTTACCGTTCCAGTTCCACTCATAATGGAAATCCCTCTTTGCCTCCTCCTAGCAAATGTGGCTACACTTTCAACAATATCACACCCATCAGCAACCTCCATCAAGTGAGTGCGCAGAGCATTGGCGCTATCGCGAGTGATGATGATTGGGGGCTTAGGCTTGTTCTTGGATCCGGCAGGTCTGCCTCTGGGTCTTCTATTAATCTCTCCACCTGGGCCAGTAGGGATCAGTTCTCTGCCTTCGCCGTTGTTATTGCTAATTTCGTCGCGTTCTCGTTTCTGGGACTTGTTAAGGCCGGCGCCGCTACTACTGCCGCTTTGCTCATCTTCTGAGTTGTGTTGCTGGTGGTGGGGAAATTGGTTTTGGTGTAACTGGAAATCTCTGGTGTGGAAAGGAGGCGGAAGAGAATGGCCATGAGCCGTTACTGGATCCATATCCTTGCCTTTTTCTTTCCTTTGACTTTATTATCTCTTTCTTCAAGTACCTAAAAACAGCTCTATTCACTTATACAAGACCTAAGTGGGTAGAGAGACGACCCAAGAACACAAATAATGGAAACAAAAAGAGTAGCACTAAACGTAAACGTTTGTGGAGGTTTTTAAAAAGGAAAAGGTATAGTGGAAGATTAGAGGGAAAACAAATTGCAAGAAGAAGAAGAAGAAGAAATCGATGAATTCTAATTCTTTTTTTCTGGGGAGTAATAGCTAGCTAGTCCTCACCAAGAAAGGAAACATGGGTGGATTTTTGGTGTCAGCGACCAAAGTGTGAGCAGAATTCAGCATAAGCAGTGGCGCTGTGTTGGTTAATTATTAGGAGAGGTGAAGGGAGAAGATGGGTCTCAAGTCTCGACCTTTGTTGTTTGTAAGGGGGTAGTATTTGTGTTTGGGTTAGGGTTAGATTGAGAAGAAAAAAAAAATAATAGATCAGAGATGGGTTTGGTTTTGGTAAGACTGCGTGCGTATGGCGGTGGATCGGTCCCCACCATTCTCTCTCTCTCTCTCTCTCTCTCTCTCTCTTGTTTATAAAGGCACGTTAATTTATTAATATATATTTTTTTTCTTTCTTGTTCTTAGTCCTTATCTCCAAATTGTTGAACATCTTCCTTCTCTCCCTTTTACGCATTCATCTTTCCTCCTTCTTAGGATCGTTATCAGTAACAGAATCAAATCAGCTTCAGCTGGGTTCATCTATTCCGGCTGAACCCTTGTTCTCGAACATATTCATATATACGACACACGGAACTCCAAGTCCGTTTAGGCTTCAAACTTAGTCGTGTTTAATCTACCAACATTAAGTAATCAATCAAACAATATGGATTATCCTCAAGTCGGTTCCATAGTAATCAGGGCTACAAAATATAGCAGCTGGCAGTGAGAGAGTGAATTTTCGGACATGACCCACATACGCAGACGCAGCATATAAGATTGAAATTTTCCATCTATTCCTCTCAGACTCAGTGTTAACGTTACGGTCCAAATGCTTCATAAGCATGACATGTGTCTGTTCCCCCGGTGTTTCTGGGTCTATTCTATGGATCTTTCACAGTATTTGTCATGACTGTATTTATGAGAGCTTTATCTTTCCCTCTCATGTCTATGCCATATCTCATCACATTCACAAAACAAAAGCAAAAGAGAAAGCGAAATTATAAATGGTCTTCAAAAAGCACCAAAACTTGATTCCAAACCAACCTCCTCTCTTCTCCGCCATTATCATATTAATTTACATCCAAAAAAAGGCATTACCTTTTGCATCTGGTAGTGTTTAGTCATTGAAAAGGAAAGGAATAAAAAAAAACATGTATTTAAGTAAGAACGATTTTGATGATTATAAGGATTTCAGTGTGATTTCTGTCTGCTAGTGTACGTAAATTCTAAAAAAAAAAATAATGTCCTTGTTTTATTTCCAACGTTACCAGCATTAGAAATTTTAAGTTGGTACTTTCCATTCTCCTGTATTTTGTGCACCTTGATCTTCTAAAACGATAAATATATATATAAGCTACCAGATTGTATAAAATGATTGGTAATGAGCTAATGATTTCTAATGATTTAAATTAATATATAAAGAATCTTCAATCCAATATATAATTAATTTTTTTATTACAAAATAAATTATAAAATTTTTACATAAATTTATAAAAATCATTATCCAATTACTTTCCTCAAAAAGAAAAAAAAAACAAAATTAAATGATCATAGTTCTTCATAAGTTAATTAATATCAAATTTCAACCATTAAAATATTGGCATGTTAATTAATAATTATATATCCTTAATGGGTTACTGACACAATTTAATTACTTGCATCCTCCTTTACATAATAATAAAAAAGATGACAGGTATGTGTTCATCAATGGCTGCTTAAGCAATAAGCAAGCAATCATGAAACACTTGGTTATAGTGAATAGCAGTATTAGAGGGAGAGAAGAAAGAATGATAAGACGCACAAGTACAGGGTGTAAGAGGAAGGAAGTAGGTGGTGGGATGATGAGCATAATAATCGAGAGGAGGAGCAGGAAGAGAAAGAAGACGCGTGGGAAGCGCTGACACAAAAACAAAAAAACAGAAAGAGCCACGCTGCACGAGCGCCGGAGAATTTGGTGCTTGACGACTGAAAGAAAGGCACTCTTTTGCATCTCAGGACCACCTCTACGCATACTCATATTCTTTCTTTTTTTATCAAAAGATGCTCTTTGTCGGCTTCATCTCTATCTTGTGGCCCCCTACTTCTTCTTTGTTTTTCAAGCTCTCTCTTCATCCATGGATTCTCTGTTTCTTCCAACCAAACTCCTCATGTTCTTCGTTTATATCATTTCATACCCATTAATCAAATTCATTAAATGAAGTAAACTCATCAACAAGATAAGGATGCATAACATCTCAATAATTACCAATACAAAAACCTATAATTTAGGTTAGATTGATAATATGATATAAGCCAAATGTAAAAGAATGAATCATAGTTTATTTCTTGCGATTTGGTTTTCTTGGATGTGATGTTGACTTCCTCACTCAATTTGAGGGACGATATGACAAGATAAGGTAGGAGATGGCTAACCACAGTTAGTCAATGCCCTCTATATTTGACTTTCAATACAAAAAATTAGGGCATGGATAATGAGATGCTAACCTCTTATATGTAATTTATTAAGAGCACTTGTGGGTCACATGTCATCTCCTCACATTTTTTTTTTTGGGAATTCTGGGAGGATGATCTGAAAATTGCAATCGTAACATATGATTTTACAAATTAATCACCTTTTTTTGTAAAAGGGCATGTAAAGTAAAGGGCCACGGGTGCAGTCAACATTATATGGCATCTTTTGTCTTTCTCGGTGGCCGGCCTTAATTTTCTTGGGAAACAAACAAATACCAAAAGAAAAGAAAAGAAGAATCTATATTATTGAACTTACCACAAAACAGCGATGTCCAGCGCCTGTCGACGGAGTATTCACCGGACTTTATTTTAAAAAAAATAAAATAAATCCAGGTCGTGTCTCATATATAATGGACCCAAGTCTGGGTGGGTCTATAGCTGAACTTTTCAAATAATTAAGGAAACCAACAAATTAACAGCCTAAAGCATACTCTGCTCTGATTTTTTTTTTTATTAAGTTCTTTGGCCGTTGCCATTTCTAACATATAATTTCCATCAATAAAATCACATTTTTTTCATTTTCTCATTCTCTTTTCTAATGATAAATTAAAATTTATATATAAAAAAATTATCCAAAATTGAAACACAAAAGATGCACGTTTCCATAATTTTGACCGTAACCTCCGAATGACAGTAGCTAAGGATAAGTTCACTAGTTTACCGTTACAGCGAGACTCCGTTGTCTGCTTGCCAGGCTACCCACCAAGCTTAATTGCTGCAAAATCCAAAACCCATTTGTTGTGAATTACGATATGCACATGTTCCCAATTTCTAATTCTGCATCAACCAATTAATAATGTTCACACTCCACAATCTTGAATAGCTAGCTAGCTAGCTAGCAACTCATATTTTCCTCTCAAACAATCCTATCTCTATGCTATTATACTAACCCAAGAGAGACATTAAGTTGCATGTGCAATTTATATATCTTGGCTACACAACAAAAATTGATAACTTGCATTCAACTTAAAACCCATCATCCCTTAGTCCTCATCTTAATTCAGCATCACATGATTCCGCTATCATTGGTCTGTTTTCTGCATTATAAGGTGCTGGCTCCAAGCATTTGATCCTGAATTTAATTAACAGAATCTTCAAATTATTACATCTTAATCTCACTGATAATTAATACTTCAGTTGGATTCCCTATGTCAAGACTTTCAAGTTCACAAGAATTGATATACGGTTTTGTCTTTTTGTCAATACAATCAGAAGTCTTTCTCCCTGCCTAAAGTCATACACAACAATAACTTCACGGGCTATGATCAGCAAGATTAATTGCAGATCTTGAAAATCTAATTAATCAAATTAAATTAGAATTCTGTAAGATATATATTGTGAATCTAATCATGGGTTCTTTTTTAGAGAAGGCCATGAAATGATGTATAGGTAGTCAACTGTAGTTCTGGGTATGCAACCAGTACCAAAACAAGTCCTCTATATATGCAGAAAATGACAAAAGTTGGTGCATATGCATGAGGTTGAAGGACATGGTTAGGTGGGGGCTTCAAGAAAGGCAGGCTCTTAACTTGAGAAAGAAGTTGTGGAAAATGACGAGGAAAGGTATGAACGCTTAGAAACTAACACAGCTTTAATTTTAGTGGCTGAATCATATAATATATTATAAGCACAATACCTTAATCAAAGTCCATTTCAATTTAAAAAAGAAAAAAAAGAAAGAACCCCATTTACCATCTCTCCTTAATAAACAATCATATCTTAAGCAAGTCCATTTTGCCTTAAACAAATCAAACCCATGTGAGAGGCACTTGTTGCCTCGAATCTATAATAGCGATGCACGTTTCAAGCTTTTCTCATAAAGTCCTCTCTTCGGAGCTCAAAGCCTGTTGTTCTCATTTGGTCTTAATCTATCTATCCTTTTAGCTTTCACATGTGGGTTGCTTAATTAATTCATTTATCAGTTAATCATAGAGTTTAGATAGAGTATTTGGACTTGCATTAGACACTAAGCAAACGACAGAGGAGGCCAGTTGCCCATCTATGTGGAATCTTGTTCACCTGCTTGATCCAATGTTTCATCTTCTTTGACACCATTAACTACTACACAAGCCTTTCTGTTCACACTTATTTTTCAATCTAACCTTCAAGAATTTTATCTTATTATCAAACTTATATGCAGTTGTGTATAGACTTAGTCGTTGGAATTACATATCAGTGATTTTAACTTAATTCAACTTTCATATGTTTTTTAAATGTGAATATTCTTTTTTATTTGTATATAAATTGAGTAACACAAAGTAAATAAATAAACAATTCACGTGAAAAAGTAACAAAAAATTAATTAAATATAAAAGGTGATTAGTAGTCTTACAGGGTAGGTATTATACATTCAAGTTGATGGAAAAAGTAAGAAATCAAGCCTGTATTACACAGCCTTCATCTGGGTTTCAAAAACTTCACATATTCAAATACCTGCTACTCACATTGGAATGTTTTTAACTAAGAAAATGAAATTTCCACAACAAAAAGCAATTCATTGACCATTCAAAGTCTATAATTTTGACTAATAATTCGGTCTAAATTGATTTATATCATCGTATGGGTTTAATTGCAGAGTCTCATGCTATGTCAAAATAAATAAAATAAGAATAATAGGGGTGCTATGTTTCAGATTGCTACAGATGAACATAGCTAAACATGTACAAGATTGCAGCCCAAAAGAATTTCAAGAAAAGAAGGACAAGATTGCTCCCCAAAAGCGAATCTTTTCTGGCAACATTTTTAGAAAATGGAAAAAAAAAACCTTGAATTCAGTTCCAAGATGATGGATAAGAAGTGGAAGATCATTACTGTACAAATGTACTTGTAAAGCATGTCTCCTGTAGACAACATTTGATGCAGTAAGGACTGTGTTATATGATTTTTATACAACCAACTTGGAAATTGAGCTTGTTAATTACTAATTTGGCGAAATTAATTGACTATAAAATTGTCAAAAAGGAATTCAATGCTAAAGTATGTTTAAGTTATGCGAAATTAAATTAGAAATGCAAGCATCATTGTACGGCTGGATAACATAATATTCAGACAAGATTGGTAACTTTGAGACAATAGGAAAAAATATATATATATATATGTGTGTGTATATATAACTTATTGACTTTGTGTTAGTTTATGCCTTCTCATGAAGCCAAAAAGTGCTTTTATTTTAAATTTCATAGCATATTAATTAACCAATAATTAAACAAGCCTAAAAGATCATCATTATATATATATAATAACAAAGGATGCTGTAATATTTTAAATAGGGAGAAATCAACAGGAAAAACAAAAAACAGTAATCTATTTAAAGATATTGGTTATGCCATTACTGGATAATGCTTAACGCCTCTCTCTCTCTCTGTGTCTCTTCCTCACTATATATATATATATGTTGCTTTGTTGTTTGTGCATGAAGCAAGAATATATATCATTTTCTAGTGTTGTGTTATATTTATTTAGACATCAATTCCTCCAATGTTTTAGGAGTAGAGTTATCTGACGAGGATTAGTTCCCATAAAACAATGTTCATATAATTAAAAAAAAAAAAAAAAGAGTTAATGTATGTTTCTGTATAGATGCGAATTAACCCTAGGAATCCATTTAATGGCCAACAGCTACAAGTTTAAAGAATGTTTGGACTATCTTCATTTTTTTTTTTTTTATTTCTTCTCAGGAGGAGGGAGGTGGGGGGTGTCTCTTCTTTTTTAATGGAAAATACCAAGAAAATCAATTGAAAGAATCAATACTTAAGCTTGAGTGTTGCTTTGATTTGACGAGGGTTCGTAGGCCCAGAGGCAGTAGAATGTTCAATGTTGTAGTTTCTCTAAGCAGGCTGCAGAAGCCCATGGCGACCATAAGTGAAAATTAACAATATAGAATCTGACCCAAGTCCACTACTCCAATACCCATCTGGAGTCTTGTAAAATCAAGAGACCTTGGGATGGAAAAAGTGAGAGCTCTGATGAAGAGATGGAGAAAGGATGCGTCGTCCACTGGTTATAAAATTATTTATAAATTACTACAAATCACTTTTATGTCAACCTTAACAAAGATAAGAAATAAAATATGAAAAAGACAAATCCAAATATAAACTGATCTAAATTTAACTAATAAATGAAACATTATTTCAGTAGAATTCAGAAACCAAGGAGCTAGAGCAGTAGTATTGATATTTTTTTGTTTAAAGAAAGCGATAATATGTTGATGATAGTAAAGATTAATTTGTGTTAAACTCAAACTGAGAGCAATAATTGGGTTATGAGTGGGAAGTGTGGGGCTTGATATTTCTTCTTTAAATGTCGTGTTAAAATATATCTGCACTTGTTATTCTGTCATTTTCTGCTTTGACTCAAATTGGATTCACTGATAGAACCCGTCTTTCCTGACTAGGACAACTAAAGAGGTACAGCTCTGATTCCATTACAAGAACCTGATAAGGCCATGATTGGTACTATTCCAGCACTAAGGTTCTATTGTCCCAAAACATAAATTCTTAAAATATGAAGACATGAATGGGCGATGTTATTAGTACTTGGTGCAGGTGCAGCTCCTTAATGATCTGATATAACTTCATTGTCATCAGAATCCATGGGATAATAAAATAATGCTAGTGTTTCCATTATTACTTGCTTTTGACTTTGAGCTTATTTTAGTGACTAGTGACATCTGCAAGCAACTTTGAGAAATTCTCACTTGATATCTTCTCAAATCAATGAGAGTTGAAGCAAGATTGCAAATCTTGGAACTTGGAAGGATAAACAATCTCCATATATGTTGTGTAATGAATTTTTCCCACTGGAGCTGTACTTGTCCTTTGCATGGAGATCTCAGTGATGGATGAAAGTGTTCATTGGCGAAAAACAACTTATCCATCAAAAACAATCAACGATATGAATGCCCAAATATGGTAAACTAACAAGTCACTTTCAGAAGCACATACACTTGTTTGTCCAATGTGGATTGTTCATTATTGATCATGCATATGAAGGAAAGGACTAAGCAAATTGATAACAATAAATTCAAGAAAAGAAGAAAAAAAAAAAAAAGCTTAAAGCAACCTCTCTTCTGATCCCACATCCAATCCTATCAATGAGTGGCAGTGGCCATTACAAAGATTGGTGCTTCTACTTTTTCTTTTTTTAATTGGAAATGAGAACGCAAATGACAAGCTTACCTCTTCCTTTACAGGAAAATGATTGGCATGCCCATCTCCTTGCTGCGATTTAGTGCATACTATAGTGTGACAGATTAAAATATCCATTTCTTGTATTATTGATTTACATTTTATTACAATTCCGAGTACATTGTTGCTTGATAAAAGTGGCGTCTGAAAAGCATCGGAACTAAATGATATCACCCAAATACAAAATCTTTTTTTGTTTGTTTGTTTTTTGTGCAGACGAAGATCATACCAAGGAATTTCACTAAGTTTATGCAAAATTTTCATTCGCATCTTTGAAAGGAAGATGCCCACTAAGCATGTGAAATTAGTGTTGATTGAGAAGATACTTTGATCCTTTGAATGATAGAGAGAGAGAGACAGGAGCTGCACGGGAATTAAGGCAGATATAGGTGCTTTATAAATGGGGAACAAGTGGAAAGCAAAGTAATATATAGAGGATGCTGATTATGAGTAAAGAATAAAATGTTAATTTGTACTATTTTTTCGTACTCGTATGGAACCCTAAAAACCCATGGCTTCCGACGACCTGAATGGTTCTTTTGTTCAGCCTCTAACCGATGAGAACCTAACCCCTAAGCCAAATACTTCTTAGGAAATACAATCCCACCCAAGAAATTTAGAATTGAGTTTTTCTTCCCTTTTGTAAAAATTATAAATTTCAAAAGTACTTTTAAAGAAATTATTTTTATTTGAAAAACTTTTTAAATTTTTTTTAAAAAAAAATATTTTACATCAGTTAATTATTTTAAATATTAAAAATACAATATATTTTCTTAAAACATATTTTTAGTGAAATAAATGAAAGCTTTTTTTTTTTTTTTTGGGATTTGATTGAATTTAGCCTCTTTTTCTTTAGTTTAATAAATGACTTAATATACACTATCAAATCATATAGATGATATGTAAGGAAGGCATCTTGGAATTAATTCTAAAAAAAATTAACATATATAGGTATATGCTCCTTTCGAATATTTACCAAAAGGATTTGAATATAAAAACACCCATAATAATTATATATGTTGCCCTTAGTTAATTATAATTATCTTTAAGCTAACCCTTAGGAACTTTTGGGCAAAAGCCGTAGTTTAAGATTCCCATGCACACAAACCCAAAACCCTACTTTTGCAAGAAAAATGCTCATCACCAAACCCACCAGGTTCAGGAATCCTAGGCTATCTCCTCATTTTTACATTCAATTATATTCTCAGTTATGAAGATAAGTTTGTTGGTTAGTTGCTCATGTCAAAAAGTTTGTTTCTGTTACTCCGTGCCTGAAATTCAGGACACTGACGTATGGTTTTATTACAAAACATCAATCTTTCCAAGATTTTCTTTTTTTGCTTCCGTTTTCGTTTTGCTTGCTTTCTCTCTCTCTCTCTCAATTTCCCACCTCACAAACACTCCTTTGCTTATGCTTGGCATCTTAGCACTCAGAAGTTATGTCAAGATTCACCGAACATGAGTTCCATTAGTTTCATTTTTTCTCTCTCTCTAAATAATGTGAAAGAATTGAGTGATTAATTATATATTTTCAAAAGAAAAAAGAAGAGAATAGATTAAATAAAAATTTAATTAAATCGAGACGTAGGGGGATGCAAAGCATTAGAATTTTGAAAAAGAATGAAGTTTTAAGTTGAGATATAGTTAGAAGCCAAGTTGAAATGAAGTTGGCAGATCACTAAAACAAAGTGAGGAACAGTATATAGATTTCGGCGGCTGCCTTAGGCGGAAAAATAAATCTTCAGATACTCGTAGCAAATATTCTTCAAGCCGACTACAACAGTAGTTCACTGTTTCAGTAGTTAAGATGTTGCTTAAATTTTTCTAGAAAGGAACCTATTTGTAGAGAGAAAGTGCCATCTTCTTAGCTTCATAAAATAATAACTGAGGAATGTTAGATCAAAATAAAAGGTACCTTAATATCTTAAAGTAATAGGATAGCTTTATATATATATGGCCATTGCATCCTCCTCATCTCACACTATAAATCCACTACTAGCTCTCTCTTATGCAATTGGGCAAAGTTAAAACCCTTGTAATTGCTTATCTTTCTTCAGAAACCAACACCCACACGAAACCCATGCACTCGGAATTAATCTATCTTATCTGAAGGGAAAGTTATTTTTCTAACGTCTCATCTCCCATATATATATATATATATATATATTTGGTTTAAACCCACGAATCCATTTTGCTCAGCCACAATGTCTACCACCACAACATCAAAATTGGAAGAGAACCCAGTTGTTATAGCATCTTCGCCTTCTCCATCAGCACCTCCACTAAATATTACACAAACATGGTCTACAAACCTTAGGGAAGTGCTGTTTTTGGAGCTGAAAATACAACGTCGAATAACCCTTCCCTTATTAGCCATGAATTTGACGTGGTTTGCCAAGCTAGCTATCACAACTGCTTTCCTGGGACGGCTTGGACAGCTCCAGCTAGCTGGTGGCACTCTTGGTTTCACTTTTGCTAATGTCACTGGCTTCTCTGTTTTGAATGGGATTTGTGCTGCCATGGAACCTATTTGTGGTCAAGCTTATGGAGCTAAAAATTTTAGGCTACTCCATAAGACCCTTCTCATGACAACTTTCTTGTTGCTATTAATAGCCCTGCCTGTATCTTTCTTGTGGCTTAATGTTGACAAAATTCTCATCCATTTTGGTCAGCAAGAAGATATTTCTGTTATTGCAAAAACCTATCTTTTCTACCTTCTTCCGGACTTGGTTATTACTTCCTTGCTTTGTCCTCTGAAGGCCTACTTGAGCTCGCAAGGTATAACGGTTCCTATCATGTTCAGCTCAGCCATAGCTGTTGCTTTACACATACCCATCAACATCTTTCTGTCCAAAGCCAGAGGTCTTGAGGGGGTGTCCATGGCTATATGGATAACCGATCTTATAGTCACCGTTTTACTTGTTTTATACGTGTTGCTGAAGGAAACTGGCAAAGGAGGGAAGTGGAAGGAGGGAGGATGGATGGATCAAGGCATTTCTGACTGGCTCAGGTTGCTAAGGCTTTCAGGACCATGTTGCCTTACCACATGCCTTGAGTGGTGGTGCTGGGAAATCTTGGTCTTGCTAACAGGGCGGCTGGCGAATGCCAAGCAAGCAGTGGGAGTGATAGCCATCGTGCTCAACTTTGACTACTTGCTCTTCTCTGTGATGCTTTCATTGGCAACTTGTGCTTCAATTCGCGTTTCCAATGAGCTTGGTTCCAATCAAGCACGCCGTGCCTATGAGTCGGCATACGTTTCTCTGGCCGTGAGCCTTATATCAGGTTGTGTTGGAGCATTGGTGACGGTAGCAGCTCGAGGTATTTGGGGGCCTCTGTTTAGCCATGACAGGGGCATTATAAGAGGTGTAAAGAAAATGATGCTGCTAATGGCTTTGGTGGAAGTGGTAAATTTTCCTGTAGCAGTTTGCGGAGGTATTGTCCGAGGGACTGCTAGGCCATGGTTGGGTATGTACGCCAATCTTGGGGGATTCTACTTTATGGCCTTGCCAATAGCCGTGCTTTTAGCTTTTAAAGCAGGACTCGGGCTTGGCGGATTGCTGTTAGGTTACTTGGTCGGGATCGCTGCTTGCATGATGTTATTGGTGGTGTTTATTATGAGGATTGACTGGAAAGTAGAAGCAGAAAAGGCACAGAAACTAGCAAGTGACGTGCAAGAGACCATTCAAGGAAGCGAAGATCACAGAACTAGTGTTATGTTTCATGATGCTAACGCATGAGAAAAACTTGACAACATTTGCTTTGTTTCTAATTCTAGCATTTGTCGCCACCATCATGCATGATGCATCTAGTACGACTTGGAAAGTACGATTACTATGATGAACTTACTGACACCAAAGAATGACGTTATATAAAGCTACATTCTTCATGGAGAACTCAAGTAAAACTCTCTTATATTGAGAGCTCTTCCATCTCCACTCCTCCGGTGACTTCAGGATATAATTAGACATGATTCACTGTAAACTCCTAATATCATATGTAATTTTATAGCTAGCAATTATCGTGTCATTTATATGTATGAACAAGCTGCTAAAGCAAGATTCAACACATCAGCATTTTTGCAGCTAAGATCTAAAAGTAAAAATCAGCTCTGAATCGAGCCATGAACCGATTCGAAGAGAATCCACGTCCAATATCCAATAAGGAAATTATCCGCATAGAGGGAACAACTTAGATCGATCATCTGCTAATTCCTTGAAAAATGAAAAGATTTTATAGTTTTATCCATACAAGAATGACAAGGCTATCATCCATCTACAAACCCCGGTCCAGAACTTAAAGACTCCAGCTCTTTTGCTTTCTCATCACTAAAGCCAAGTGTAGCCAATATCTTGTGACCTGGCGACTCCACTTCTGACCAAATGCCAAGAAGCAGATCACTTGTTGTAACCTCCCCGCTATTCCCTGTGATTCAGAGAGCATTAGAAGAAAGCGAGTGTTTAGCTTCAACAAGGTATAAACAATTAATTTCCCCTTTTATCCACCATCCCCTTCCCCATTTTGGGCTTAGTGATCATGCCAAGTTCCACTTTGGAAAAACTAAGAAATGAAATTTGGACAAATTATTAATAAGTGTAATTATTAAAGTACCAAAAACTTTGCTTCATGACTAACTGCGCTGCTCAATAGGAAAAAATTTCCCTAAAATTCATTCTCAACCAGGCATGTTCTTCTCTTAGAATTCATAACTCGCATCTAAAAAATGCCATTTTGATCAGATAGATACACGTCATTGAAACTTGAGCACTCAGCAATGACAGCAAAAACTACCAAATGACCTCAATATTACAACTTCAAAATTCAAACAAAGCTCGCACAAATTGATCAGATGGCAAGAATGCACTTCTTTACACTTGAACCATTCACAAGTCGTAATAAACACTCATTAATGGAGATAACGGGCCAGCCTAGATAGGATAGAATAACTTTGAAACTTCGAGATCCAATAACACAAGCAATATCCAGTAGCCATTTCATAAGCCATAAATCTTACAACCCAGTACTTACAAATGAAGATATATTGTTCATCTGTGTTGTAATAATTTCCAATAAAATATGTAACTTATAAGACACTAAACACACAATAAAGAAAATTTCGCAATGCAGTTAAAGCCAACTGAAGGAACAATGAGCAAATTAATGGGACTCACCAGATTTTATTTTATGATCAACAGCCCAATCAAGGGCTCTTTGACCTGATTCAGTTAAAGGAGGCTGCTCAGGAGGGAAGAAGTACATGTCAGCTTTACCAAGTAACTTGATAGTCTCTTCACGCACTTTGAAAAGAGTAATTCCATTTGTCCATAAATACTTGGCAGCTAGACTAGTCCCTACAATCCATACCAGAAGAATGTTTCATATAATGATAATAATTACCGGGCTTTCCCTCAGTTATATAAACTATTTAAGGCCTTCCTTTCAGTTATGTGATTGTGAAATATTTAAATCATAACAAGTAGGATAATGGAAATGCTTGTAAGTCCATCAGTTGTACTGCTTTCACACATGAATTTTAATTCTCTCACTACTAGAATGACGAGAAACAGAGAGCTATAGGTTACAACATAGCATTGAACTGCGCTAGAAATCAAATATTTATATGTTTAAGGGAATATAAACAAGAAAATCAATACTAGAGTACATGCAATTGAAAAATAAAATACTAACAAAAGAATTCCATAGAAAATGAAATAAGAAAATGGAAAGCTTGAGATGAGCAACATTTGTCACTACCTTCAATCAAGACCCCCATAAGCAGAGCCTCAGTCCCAGTATTTGCACGCTTGAGTTTTCTAGCTTCTAATTCAGCCATCGCAAATGCCTTAATTGCCCTCCATGACCACCTGAAATTTCACTATTAACAATGTTAACAATCCTCAAATTTACCCGAAAACCAAACCAAAGAAAAAGCCACTGACTTGGGAACTTTCTCAGCAGAAGCAAATCTCTCGGGATTCCTACAAAAACCTGAAACTGCAATTTAGCCCTCCAAACATGTGAAAATTGCAAAAGAAAGGAAAAACAGAAAAATAGGAGATAGGGAAAATACGCTGTGGGAAGGCTAGAGAGGGCCGTCGCAGAGATGGGGCGGCGGGCAAGCAAGTGGCATCTGGGGTTTGAGGATTGGACAGAGAGACTCGTCATGTGGGCGATGGCGCTGCCTAGCCATGATGTGTTTTGTGAAGAGTAGGGTTTAAGAGAGTGAGGTAATAGGGATTTGGGTTTTGTTCCGTGAAGATTGGATTGGATCGTCCATGGAAGATTGGCCAAGGTATGAGCAGCCATTTCTTTGCGAAACTGCTGACGCTGCGTGCTACTTGTGTTATCAATGCGCAATTGTAGACCGGGACTTCGGCTTGGGAGAGATATCAGATATGGAACGACAGCGTCTTTAGTTATGATTGGCATCAATTATCAAAAATTGGCAAATTTGTTAAATCAAATAAGGAGTTGTTAAAATTTTTTATTATAAAAAATTAAATAATTTTTAAATAATATACAAATTAAATTATTGTATCTTGGTGGGCAAATGGGAAGTGAAAGGAACTTTAGAATCCTATAAGAAAAATCCATATTTATCGCATTAGGCCCTAAACCCAAAGCCTACCATCACCCAACACATAAAGTTAGAGCCTTTTCCAATTCATTCAATGAATGAATTGGCCCATAATCAAGCAGCTGTCTCTTTCTCCACAAAAGCCAGACAAAGCATGAAGCTACACTGCACTGTCTCTGCATATATGCTACCATTATCATCTAAACATTGATTCTTCGTCCTTACACCAGCTACCTCTCTTTGGCACAAATAGGTACAACAATATTTGATATTTGCCATTTCCCTTTCAGAACTTTATCCTCTATATTTATGGTTCCCAACAAACACAACCCATTTCTGTCCATGCGATCATCAGGCAGACCATATGTGAGTTTGATCACCTCAATCAAAGCTTAATTTTTCAAGATGAACCCACTTCTACCTTTTGTTTAAAAAGTAAATAAAAAAAAAAAATCTCATGAGTTTGTCAATCTCTGTGGGGACATGAGAGAAAAAGGCATGGAAGCCCCAACAAGGGGTGACCCATATTGATTTGGCTGACATCTTTGATAGATTACAATCTGTTTTTCTTGCATTAGATTGAGGAGGCTAACATAGAATATTAAGACTGCATGGTCAAAGTATAAGAAAGAGATAAATAAAAATCACTGTGGAAGTGCATGTGCAGGTGCAGTACCCACAAGTTCATATCTCACGTACAGCACGTGTTGTGCTTTCGAGTTCCATCACCTTCCATAACCAGTTGGGCTTGGTTACTGGATTTATCTTTACAGCTGACACTCAAAGGAGCATTAATCAGCAAGCAGAATTGAAGTTGACCATAACTGTGGAATGATGTCAGCAAGTACGTAAAATGGATGTCACTATTATCACTAAAGTCGACCAATTCCATTACTTACAACTAGTTAATCCCACTTTGTTGCATCTACCCACCTAAATTTTACCATAACTTTGAAAATAATTAACACCAAAATCCGATTGCATCACTGACTTAAGCAACATCATTATTATTGTTAAGATTTCGGGCTCAATAATTTTCACCCACTTCTGATCTAAAGTATTATTCTTTTTTGCCAACCTGCAGAATTATTTTAATTTACCGAGCTTTGTCGACTCATTAGGATGCAAGAAAATTTTCTTAGGTTGGTGAAATGTTGAAGGTGACAATTGCTTTTTACATTATTAATGGATACTGCAATTTTTATTGAGGTCAAAACATGTGCCATGATGGGTGTTTCTCTTTCTTATTCCTTCTTCTGACATATTAATTTATAAGCTTAGCTTATATATTATAAAAATGTTATGTGGGTTCAAGTAATTACGACATGAAGAACAAGTCTAAATGCTTTAGTCGATGAGATGAGATGAGATTAACCCGGAATGAATGATTCCACTTTCAAATTGTATAATATATAATTTACAAGATATTTTAGGTAGGTTGAAATGGATACTATATGTTTAAAAAAAAGAAGAAAGAGAGTGAGATTGGGCCAAAGAGATATGATGTGGAAGCCGAAAGGGCCCTTATGCTCATAATCCGAATCATAACATCTCCATAGCAGAGAGCAAGAAGGTCATTTTCTTGACATCACTTAAAAATGCAGCATTTTTCATTTGGTATTGTTCTTCTTTCTCTTTTTCTTTTTTTTTTTTATCATACTTTCCTCTCAACTACCATTATCCAGCTGGCTGTTTTGATATTACAACTGCCTTCATCTCCCGTTCTATTCATTTCCACCTTCCCAAAAAAAAAATCGATTTTTATGAACTCACTTTTATCTAAAACCATTCTTACGTTTTAAACTGTCTTTATTTCCAAAATCATGCTATGAAATTGATTTGGTTAATAATGCGTATAAGAAGGAAATGAAACTAATTGGAGGAGTGGGTGAGTGATGGTCATGGAGGCAGA
>CAOGCB010829978.1:0-12003 GCA_948266635.1 Cnidoscolus chayamansa | reverse complement strand
AAGGTGTTCTTTTTTCTCCTCTGTGCCTGTCAAAGGCATTGCCAACTTTTGCAGAGTTTCTTCTCTAGCTGACCCAGCTTTTCAGGACAAAAGTTTATCGTTCAATCTGGAACCCCCCAATAAATAGTAAACAATTTATGGAAAAAAAAAAAAAAGAATTGTTTTTTTTTTGTATGTTTTATTATAAAGATATAAATTTATTAATAATAATTACTTGTTATAATAGCTATTTTGAGTAATTAAAGTGAGATTTTAAAATGTTCCAAATTGGGGAATTCATGATCATGTGAGCCATTAAATATGCCTACACCCAAAAAATCAGTTTCATTTTCAGTTATTATCAGCAAAATATAATCACATTAATTCTATTAATACCTTATTCCATATCCCGGCTCCGTAAGATTGTGGAAGGATAAATATTAAAAATATATTTTTTAATAAAGATATTTGAATTATTTACACTAATGTATAATAATAATAATAATAATTAAATTATATTTACTTTTGTTTCAGTATATAATAATAATTCATTTTATTTTTTATAATGGATAAAAATATTATAAAATTAGTAAATATAAAATAATATATATATGTATATATAATGAAAAAATAAATAAATTGTATTCATAGTAAGTTTGTTAAATTACTATGTATCTAACATAATAATGACTCTTATTCTCAAATAGTGTTATCTAAGGGCTAATAAATAAATAGCAGAAACTAAATGGTACGTGTAAATCTCATAAAAGTAAGAATAACTATCATTTTTCACATCCATATATATTTTTAAATTATATAATATGAAAATGTTATTATTTTCAAGTAATAAATGAGAGATTTCTGAACACTATTAATATAAATATAAATAATTATATTTTTTAATTTAATAAAAATAGAATAAAATTAAATAAAATATAATAAAATTATAATATATTTAGATAAATTTCACTCATTATCTTTAAATTTTAATTTACGTAATAATATGGTCTTTTAAATAAAAATAAAAATATAAAATTTTATCAATTATATATTTTTATAATATTAAAAATTATTTTCATGTTAGGATATTACTTGTTCATCTGGTTATTAAAAAAATTCATTTTGCTGCATCAACCCTTTTTTTTTTCTCTCTTCCATCCTTTCTTTTTAAATTTCTATCTTTCTTTTTCATTTTCTACTGTCCTTTCTTTCTCTTCTTTTTACCCTTCATTTTTTTTTCATTTTTTTCTTTTCTTCTTCCAGCATCCACTCCCTCCTTTCTCTTTTTATTCTTTTTTTTTTTTTCATTTGTGCATCCACCCCATCATTTCTTCTTCTTCTTCATGCATTCACCCTTCTTTCTTTTTTCTTTTTTTTTCCTTTCTTTCTTCTTTCCATCCACCACACCATACTTTTGGATTTTATTTTATTTTTTCTCCCCAGTTCCCTCTTTCTTTTTCTAGATTTGCTCTATAATTTTTATTATCAACTTTCTTCTCTTGATAACAAGTTCAATAAAAATGTAAAATAAAATACTACTGTAACGTCAGTATCTCTCCGATATCGAAATCTGAGCTTTCGAATGGAAAAACATACAGAAACTAGACCAAAAGGGTGACTAGGAGTTACAATAACAAAATTAAATATTTTGTGAGTATAAAAGTAATTGTGCAGAAAAATAGACTCAAATGAAATTTGTCAAGAGCAGCCTGAGAATTCAAGTTCGGTCGCCGAAACTGGCTTAGCCAACTCTACTATAAAAGAGTGGCAAGCTTGATTGGGAGAGAGTTTGCAAATTTAAAAATCTATTAAATCGATTGCCAAGAACTGAATAATGATTTCAAGTGATTCTAAAGGAGAAAATTTCTATTTTTCAATGATTTGAACCATACAATTAAAGATCTTTCTACGTGAAATGATCAAAGTTGATAAATTATAAGAAGTCTCAATTTATGCAAATTCACACTTTCAGAAGGTTAGAATTCAATTTAAGGGTTATGTTATGATGTTTTTATGGAGGGTTTGAATACATGCATGTAAAAGAAATTATTGTTTAGGTTATGTGTAAAGATTTAGGTTTTGGTAATTTTAGTTTAATTTTAGATCGTAGTTTCAAATGTGGAAGTTCATTGAATTTCTAAATGGATTTAGTGTTATAGGACATAAATATGCTAAATGGGATCCATGCATGTGATGTAGAAGTATTTTGAAAATTTTCTTACGTTTTGAAGTCAATTTAAATGGAAGGATTGTGATTTTGGTTGCATGCATTGTTATTGTAGTTGTGGAGTTGCTGGAGTGTTGTAGATATGAATAAAAGACGTTATGGAAGGGTAAAAGAGACGTGATGTAGTGTTTTTGGTAAGCTAAGTGGAGAGGAGGCTTAGTTTTGACATTCTACCAAAACCTAGTTTCTGCAGACGAATGTAGATTTCGGCTACCAAAACTAGACTCTTGCAATGTAATTGTGGTAGTCGAAGCATGTTGCCAAAGATTGAGTTTCATCTTTGTATGGAGACTTTCTGCTGCTGAGCCTTGTCATCGAAAGTCCTCTGTCAGTAATCCTATGCTATTTATATTATGTTTTTATTTGATGTTATTGGAAAATTATGGGACATATTTATAGTATATAATTAGTCAAATAGTCAGTCTCTAACCCTAAGTCCTTCACATAAGGATTGGACATCTGATCACAGAGATGCCAGCGACATAATGTAATTAGTCATTAAACGCCAAGCACAAGTGGGTATATTTTTAAATAAATGTGAATGATGATGTATAAAGTCTAAATATTTACAGCATGCTTATACATCACAATATATAGGGTGATTGCATTAGCCTTACAATTAATGTGCATTGCATTATGCAATGATATGTGCGGTAAGTTTTGGATGGCCCATTAACTTCCATAATATTATGGTAATGTAATATGATGATAATATGATATGTCATGATATAGGGATATGGAAAATCCAAGGTCGCCAATAGGAGCCTGGTGCTATACATTATGCTTAAGTGGAAGTCTTGAGGAGCTAACGAGCCAGCTGGGGATTAATGGATATATGTTTAAGAGGAAGTCCTGAGGAGCTAGCGAGCCAATCGGGCATTTATGGATAGGGAAGCCTTTGGTCACAAAAATCACCTTATATGAAATGTTTGATGTTTGGTACATTCACATGCACAAAATAATATATTTTTATAAATAATTTTTGTTCTTACTCACTAGGCTACTTCTAGTATCTTATCTCATTCTCCATTTCTCAATCTATATAGGTTGATAGGGATTTACATAAGATGTCAAGGTAGATTCTCGACGTGGATAGAGAGGATAGTTATGCTTGTGCTTTGGAAGTTAATGATGTATTATATTGATGTCCTAGATCTCTAAACTAATTAATATTTTCATAGTTTGATGTATATTCTTATAACATGTAGTTTATGTGTATGTTTATGTGTTAACATAATATATGATGATGTATGCTGATGATTGAGATATAAATATTTCTTTATGTTGATTATGTGTCTTGTTAAGAATATTTACTATGTGGTAATGTATGAGATCTAAAATAATGATAATATACAAGATTATTTTAGACTTGTTAGGATTTCGGTGACCTTTGAAGTAGTTGAAACCCTAGTGTCGTTGATAGTATGAAATCTGAGCTATTACAACTATCATCAAATGTGTTGACCCCATAAGGAGAAAACTGATTTTGATGATTACAAAATTGAATGAACCAAGCTAACAAATTGCTCAAGTATTTCAGAACGTATAAATAGCAAAGACTAAATAAGAAGACAAATAGATGACATAAAGTTCAAGGCAAGGAGAAATGAAGAAAAAGCTCAATATAGGCACAAACATGTAAGAGAAGTGAGTTTTGATTTGCTAAAGAAAAATGTCTCTTTCATAAAAAGCTTTCAAAACAAATTTTCAGAGTATAGTTTTGAATTCAAGTAAAATCTCCTTTTAAGCAAAATTAGTCAAACTAATTTTGTGACTACACTCTTCTATTAAATATATAAAAATGAAATTAACCAACTTGTTTTTCAAAATTAGCACACTACTTTTAAAATTAGCTAAACTACTTTTATACTCAAAATATTTTTAGCCAATCTAATTTTGAACAAAGCCTGAACTAGAACCTGACAGAAGTACAGACTGTACGACCGTCTGTAGGATTCCAATGGCTAGAAAACTAGTCGTTGGTGACCCTTTGATCCATAAATTTTCAGACCTCATTTTCACCTATAAATAATTGCACTTACTTCAAGTTTTGACAAATGAATGCAAGACTTTATTGAATAATTTCTAAGCAAAAATTTCAACATTTTTGCAAGTGTTCGTTAAGAGCTTCATTGGCAAATTCTCTCTCTCTTCTCATAGCATTCAATTGTAATTTATTATAAAAGAGAGTGATTTATTTTTATCTTAAATTCAATCAAGAAATTTATTCAAGTGATGGTACATCACTTCGAATTGGTTGTTAGGCACCTTAGAAACTTAAAGATATTTGAAAGGGAATCAAACTTTTAAGAGGTTTTCTAAGCACCTGTGAAGCTTGGAAGAATTGTAAAAGGTTTTATCTCTTACCTGGAAAAAAGAGATTGATGGTGAAGTGGAACTCTCAAGAAGAAGCTTGAGAAGAGTGGATGTAGGCCGGATTTAGCCGAACTACTATAAACTCTTGTGTTTGAATTTTCTTAACCTTACTCTCCTTTGATTGATTGCTTATTAATTCCTCTAAAATCATTTGAATGAGATTTATTGAAGTTTGAATGAGTATCTTTGAGAACTAATTGAAATAGACTTGAAATTAGCAAACCTGAGTACTTAGCTAATTTTAGCGTGAACAATAACTTTCCCACATACAAAAATTAGCTAAGCTAAATTTACTTTTTTTTTTATCCTTAGTTGACCAAAGCTGCATATATAACCCATAATAGTTTTCACATTAGAAGTACTTAGTCACTTTTTCATATACAAGTTTAGAGTAATAACTTAGAAATTCAAGAAAAACCAAAAAGTGACAAATTCACCCCCTCTTGGTCACTTAATTTTGGGACAATAAATTGGTATCAGAGCTAGACTCTATTGCTCAAGGTTTAATAAACTTAGAGAGATCCCAAAATATGGCTAATACATTAAACCATGCAGGAGTTCCTACTCCTTTAGCAGAATGTCATTCTATTACTAGACCACCCTTGTTTAATGGTTCAAACTATTCATTTTGGAAAACTAGGATAAGAAACTTTATTCAATCTATAAACATTAATGCTTGGAGAATCATACAGAATGGACTCTTTATTCCCATGAAAACAAAGGAAAATAAACTTTTGTTCCAAAAACTGAAGAAGAATATAATGATGATGATTGGAGGAAAATTTCTGTAAATGCTAAGGCTATAAATATTTTGCATTGTGCTTTAGATTTAAATGAGTATAATAGAGTTTCTGGATGTGAAACAACTAAAGAAATATGGGAAAAACTTGAGGTTACTCATGAAGGTACAAGTCAAGTCAAAGAATCAAAGGCCAACATGTTGTTGAGAGATTATGAACTATTTGAGATGAAACCAGGAGAAGTTGTGGCAGACATGAGTACAAGATTTACTAATTTGATCAATGTTCTAAAAGCTCTGGGAAAGAGATTTGTTGAAGAAGAGCTTGTAAAGAAGATACAAAGATCATTGCCAAAATCTTGGGAAGCCAAAACCATTGTGATATTTGACACCAAGGACTTCTCAAGGTTCACATATGATGAGCTGATTGGATCACTAATCGCTCATGAGATGATGTTTAAGAAAGACAGCACAGAGAAAGAAAAGACTAAGAAAGGGATAACATTAAAGGCAAACATTGCAATAGAAGAAAAATTCAAAGCCACTGCCTTAAAGTCTGAACAATCTGCATCTTTAGGATGTTCCAGTGATGATGAAGAGATGGCAATGCTAGCTAGAAGATTCAGGAGAGCATTCAAGAAAGGAGGAAAAAGATATAAAAAAAATTTGCAAAGAAATTCACTCCGAAAGAGGACTCCTGCTCAAAAGGAACCCAAAGAATCAATCTGATATAAGTGCAACAGGCCAGGACATATCAGGCCTAATTGCCAGAGACTGAAAAAGAGAAGAAGAAAAGAATACAAAGGGAAGAGAGCACTGGGCTACTGTATGGACAACTTTAGATACTAGTTCCACAGAAGATGAAAGGGGAGATACTGAAATTTATGGAATGTCATTTGAAGAACTTTTTGAAGCTTCAACCAAAACTGATCATGAGGTAAATGATTCTGACTCCTCTAATGTAGAAGAATTAGAAATTATTTTTGCTAGAGTCTACAATGAGTACAAAATTTATAAGAAAAAGTATAGCTACCTAAAATTAGAAAATGAGACATTAAAGCTAGAACTAGGTATATTGACAGAAATTCAAAAAGAAAATAAGTCTCTCAAAGCTCAACTAGGATTATTTAAAGAACAAGAAGATGAACAAGAGAAATCTAGAAAGAACTGTGAACTGCTTATCAGAAAGAATCAAAGCCTTGAAAAACAAGTGAGAACTTTAACAAATGACCTGTCTAGATTTACAAGAGGAAAAGACAATCTAGATGTGTCGCTAGGATCACAAAGAATGACAAATAAAAGATCAGGTATAGGATTCAGAGGTATGTCCAAACAGAACAAATACAAGAATTAGAGCAACCTCATCCTACATGCCTACTGTCACATGTTTTTATTGTAATAAAATGGGTCATTTAATTCATTCATGTCCTTAGAAAATGATCCTCTAAAGTAAAAATGATATGGGTACCTAAAGGATCCAGAGATAATAGTACTAACCTTTAAGGACCCAAAAAGACTTGGGTACCTAAAATCTAAAAATTTGTTTAGCCTGTATGTTTCAGGAATAAGGAAGAATCCAACAAATGGTGCATTGACAGTGGATGTTCAAGGTATATGACTGGAGAAAAGAACTACTTTTCAAAGTTCACCCTAAGAAATGAGGGTTATGTTAGATTTGGTGATAAGGGCAGAGTTCAAATAGTTGGAAATGGTGCTATTGGCTATCAACCAAGTATTGAAGAGGTAGCCTTGGTTGAAGGGATAAAATTCAATCTTCTTAGTGTAAGTCAACTTTGTAGCAAAGGTTTCAAGGTAACATTCTGTACCATACTGTGAAATTATTAACTTAAATGACTTGACACTATTTGTAGCACTCAGGCATGAAAATGTGTATATGCTTGATTTAGATTGTCTTCAGCATAGTGAAAAATGTTTAGTTTCCTTAAAAGAAAATAGCTAGTTGTGGCACAGAAAGCTTGGACATGCTAGTATGCATCTAATTTCAAAAATATCTTGAAAGAACCTGGTTAAGGGACTACCTAAGCTGAATTTTGAAAAAGATCATCTCTGTAAAGCATGCTCTCTATGAAAACAAACCAGAACCAGTTTCAAACCCATGAATACAATCACATCTTCAAAAATACTAGAAATGCTACATTTAGATTTTTTTTGGACCTATTACCCCAGTAAGCCTAGGAGGCAAGGCTTATGCCTTTGTAATTGTAGCTGATTACTCCAGGTATACTTAGGTATTCTTTCTTTCTCATAAGGATGAAACGTTTGAGATTTTTGAGAAATTTTTGAGAAATTTTGTAAAAGAGTCAGAAATGAAAAAGAACTCAATATCATCTCACTTAGAAGTGACCATGGAAAGGAGTTTGAAAATAGTATGTTCAGTGAATATTGCTCCAAAGAAGGGATTCTTCACTCATTTTCTACTCCTAGAACCCCCCCAATAAAATGGTGTGATTGAGAGGAAAAACAAAACCTTGTAGGAAATGGCAAGAACTATGTTGAATGAAAATAATGTCCCCAAATACTTTTGGGCAGAAGTTGTTAACACAGCCTGCTACATAGTGAACAGAGTTACCATTAGGATAATCATAAAGAAAACTCCTTATGAATTGTGGAAAGGAAAGAAGCCTAATGTTTATCACTTCCAAGTTTTTTTGCTGCAAATGCTACATCTTAAATAATAAGGACAAGTTAAAGAAATTTGATGCAAAAGTAGTAGAAGATATATTCCTAGTTTACTTGACAAATAGTAGAACTTATAAGGTATTTAACAGAAAGAGTTTGACTGTAGAAGAATCTGTTAATGTTGTCTTTGATGAGACAAATCCCACATTAGATAGAAATGACTTAGCTGACAGTGAAATAGAAGAAATATTTAGCAAGCTAAAATTAAACATGGACAAAGAAAATGAAATTAGCCCCAAGACACAAGATACTGCAGCAAGTGAAACTGTGAACTTAAATGATCAAACACAGAAAATTTACTAGAACAAGAACATAATCTTATAGAACTGGAAATATATGAACCACAACACATTGGCCTTCCCTAAGAATGGAGATTCCACAAAGATCACCCTAGATATGACATACTAAGAGAACCATCACAAAAAGTAATGACTAGAAGTCAACTCCAAAAATTTCATGGAAATGTTGCATTTCTGTCACTTGTAGAACCTAAAGCTTTTAAAGAAGCCAAATTTGATGAATACTATATCCTTGCTCTGCAAGAGGAACTGAACCAGTTTGAAAGAAACAAAGTCTGGAAACTGGTCTCTAAACCCATAAATTATTCAATCATAGGTACTAAATGGGTGTTTAGAAACAAAATGGATGGACTTGGAAATGTAACTAGAAACAAAGCTAAGTTAGTGGCACAAGGCTACAATCGAGAAGGAATAGATTTTGATGAAACATTTGCACCAGTAGTAAGACTAGAAGCAATCAGAATGTTATGTGCATATGCATGCTATAGAAATTTTATGTTATATCAAATGGATGTTAAAAGTGCATTCCTAAATGGTTATATAGAAAAGGAAGTTTATGTATATCAACCCCCAGGCTTTGGAGATCTCATACATCCTGCTTATGTGTTTAAACTTGACAAAGCTCTCTATCGACTAAAATAGGCTCCTAAAGCATGGTATGAGAGACTAAGCAAATTTCTATTAGAAAACAGATTTAGAAGAGGAAAAGTGGATACAACCTTGTTCATAAAGAATCATAAAGATGATATACTTATTGTGCAAATCTATGTTGATGATATTATCTTTGGAGCTACTAATGAAAATCTGTGCAAGAAATTTTCTAAGCTAATGCAAGCAGAGTTTGAAATGAGCTTAATGGGAGAACTTACCTACTTTCTTGGACTAAAGATCAAACAAACATTTTTTGTAAAGCTTGTGCTAATTGTTAAAGAACTAGAAATTCAGAACATAGAGATAAAATGCCCCTTAGCCCTATTTTGATTTGAGAAATCTTTGATGTGTGGGGTATAGACTTCATGGGTTCTTTTCCTTCTTCTTTTGGTTATACTTGCATATTGCTTGTTGTTGATTATATCTCTAAGTGGGTGGAAGCTAAGGCTAGTCGAAATGATAATGCTAAAATTGTTGTAGATTTTGTGAAGTCTAACATTTTTTCCAGGTTTGGAACTTCTAGAGTTATCATCAATGATCAAGGAACACATTTTTGTAATATGACAATGGAAGCTCTCTTTAAAAACTATGGGGTAACTCATCAAACTTCTACTATCTACATCCTTAGAAAAGCAGACAAACGAAAGTGTCGAATAGGGAAATTAAGTCTATTTTGGAAAAAACAGTGAGTCCTAATCGGAAGGATTGGAGTTTGCATTTAAATGATCTTTTGTGGGCATATCGCACAGCCTATAAGATATCAATAGGAATGTCACCTTACTGAATTTTTTTAGAAAACCATGTCACTTACCCATGGAATTAGAACATTGAGCTTATTAGGTTGTAAATAAGTGCAATATAGAGATAGATGTTGTTGGTGAGCATAAGAAGTTGCAATTACAAGAGATGGAAGAGATTAGAAATGATGCATATAAGAGTTCTCATATTTACAAGGAGAAAACTAAGGTTTTTCATGACAAATCAATTTCAAGAAAGCAATTTTTAATTGGCCAGGAAGTTTCTCTATCATTCAAGGCTGAAATTATTTCCTGAAAAATTAGGGTCAAGATGGATTGGACTTTTTGTGGTTATCAATATCTTTCCCCATGGTGCAATAGAAATTCAGAGTTTTGAGACTAATAAAAATTTTAAGGTGAATGGGCACTGATTGAAACCATTTTTATGAGGGATTTTGACATGTTTGAACAGAGGAAAGGAAATTTCCTACGGTTGAAGTTTGAAAGTGGAGAAGTTTGTAAAATACAGAAGTTTTGTTTTTATTCTTTCGATTCTTCTGATTATCAAAAATAAAATAATTTTTTTTCTTTTAAGTTATCTAATTTACTTTCTTTTTAAATGTATTTTAAGATGCAAGTCATTTTTGGGAAGGAGCTTTAATTGTGTGTAAGTTTTAAGCAATATGTTGAGTTAAGGAGTAAAAATAAAGATAGGAAAATTTGAAGGATAAATTTATTTATTTTTACCCTTCCTCTTTAATGTTGCGTAGACCTAATAAACTTTTGAATGGGTAAGTCACAGTATACCCATCTTCTCTCATCTGATTGTCTCTATGTCTTCCTATACGTTAACCTCACCACCTTAACACCATCTCTGATGGCTGAGATTCAAAAGGACTCCCAAACACACCCTCTCAATTGTCTAGTGCTCGATTGTCTTCTCTGATTGATCTTGCAACATCACCATCGCACAAAATCGAACGATAGAAATGATTTTGTCTCTATTCAAATCACCAAAACATCATCCATAAATCAAGTCCAATAAGTAGTGCTAGAGCCATCCCTCCATGGTCAACTAATGGTGTTCAACATGTTCGTACCAAACAGTACTTGTGCCTTGTTTTGGTTCAGAACACAAATCCAGCAGTTCAAGTAACTTTTCTTAAACATATTTTACACTTTCTGTTTTTGTTTTCTTGGATTTGTGTTGAATTGACATTGGGATAATGTAATTTAAGTGTGGGGGAAGGGAATTGGTGCTAATTTTGCTGCAATTTGAGTTGGATTTTTTATTTTTTGGTTAAATTTTGTTGGGTATTTTCAAAATCAACAACAATTTGTTGGGTATTATAAGGACTTGAGTAATTAGGTTCTAATTTTGCTGGAACTTGATTTAGATTGATGCTTGATGGCAGAAATTTTGATGGAAAAGTATTAGAAATTTTTATCTCGACTTGGAACAATCTTTTAAATTTAATTGAAAAACTCTCTTGATTAGTTTAACAAAGTTAATATGATTAGCTATTATCTCGTGCATTTAGAATAACTTATTAAATTTAGTGATTCTTTTTGACATAATTTTTGAGGCTTGAATTAATAATGGGGAAATTTCAAATTTGCTTGATTATAACTCATAACCATTACCTGTAGAATTTTTGTATAAACTGATTGAGCATGGAAATGAGCATTGTGTGTATTTACTTTTGAATTTAAGATTATTTAAAAAAAAAAGAAAAATAAATAAATATATAAGAAAAATAAAATGAGCAATTAGTTTACTCCGCTGTCCGGTAATAGATAAAGAGTAGTGTTAATAGCCACTTGAGTTTGTGACTTTAAGTAACCGGGTACATATATCACCAATATACATCCTTGCATGAAAGAATGATGACATCTCAAACAAGACAATAATGCTCAAAACTAATTAAATAATAATAAAAATTCAACACTCCTATTTAATTTTTGTGTGATTTGCAAGATTTTTTATGGCATGGCAGGTTATCAAATAATTGTTCAAGTAATGGTTTAATTATATGGAACTTAAATTGCATGTTTTAAATAACAATGTTCAAGCCTTATCTTTTGTGGTAGAAAGAATTTAAATTCAACTCTTCATTCTCTATGGAATTTAGATATGTTCATTAAACTTAACTGTGCTTTTGTAATTAAGATTGTTTTTCTAAAGATGTTCTTGTAAGGGTTTTGAAGAGTTGGGTGAATTTTCTTTTGAGTAGGTTGAGTTTTCCTTTAGGAAAATGGGGAAATTGATGAGTTATTTAATTTTATTAAATAACA
>CAOGCB010829873.1:0-10632 GCA_948266635.1 Cnidoscolus chayamansa | reverse complement strand
AGAGATTTGTAAACTTTCTCTAAGTTTTGATCTACCAACTTCATTTTTCTTTAATGTTCATGCATTCTTGTCATCAGTAGAGGTTGGTCCTTGAAGATTTACATCAAATTCTTTAAGGTTCTTTCCCAATCTCCAAATTTTCTATCAGCCAGTAAATCAACTTTGGCTTCAATTATGTTTAGCTGAATTTGCAGGTCTTTGTGCTTCAAATTTTATAGCTTTAGTACCTTTATTTGTAACCTCGAAACCAATTCTAGCAACTCCACAATTATTTTTGATGTGCTTTGAATCACTTTTATCATTTCATACTTCTTCTCATTAACTTCTTTTCAATAAGCATATTTTCTTTTCTATTTCAAGAGCATACTCTCTAATAGTATGTTCCTCTGAGTGGGAATCACTGTTATGCTATGAAGAGGACTAAGAGTGTTGGGAGGATGCAGATTCTGGTGCTAAATCTTTTTCATGTTCTTGTGCAAACAATTCCTTTGTTTCAGTAGAAGACTTTTCAATTTCAGAGCAAGAGGTGTAATGGTAATAACTGGTGCTGGCTCCTTTTCTTGGTTAGGAACATAATCACTTGCTGTGGGAAACTACCAGCAACATTAGTGGGAAAGGATCTAAATATTTTTCCTTCATTCTGTCCTAAGTCATTTTCTTCAGACATACCTTATTGGTCTGCTTTAGGTTACTCATAATGTATATTTGGACCAATTATCAAATCCATTTTTCTTTTAATTTTGCCAAGCTTAATAAACAATATCTTATTAGCCTGATCCTTGAGCTTTAAAGCTTTAGTTTGCAACTTCATGGCTATTTCTAATGAATCTATGGCTACCTTGGCAGTACTCTGAATAGTTTTCAACATCTATAGATTTCTATCATAAAGAGTATTTACCAATTCATCTTTCTCCCGAGTGCTTCCTTTTTCTTTTTCCATTCCTTTGCTACTTTCTTACTCAACTTCCTCTTTTTCAACAATCTTCACTTTTTTGTCTTTCTCCCTTTTTTTGTTCTCTTTTTCTTCTTCCTCATGACTTCTTTCACTTTCTATTGGTTCATCATCATTTTTTCATCAAATTCTCAACTCTTTCTTTTCATCCTTTTAAAAGAGACTATATCTTTTGAAGATTTAGAGCTACTGTAATAATGTGTAATCTATTTTCCCTTGTCCTTTATTGCTGAAAGTCTCATTTTCACCATTGTTGAATGATTTTCTCAAAGCACAAATAAGATATGAAAAACACAGTTTGAAAAGGAAGGTTGAAGATCATAAAATAAAAAAGGATTTGTGAACCTGTCTTTAATTTTGAAGCTGTCAATGTGAGAAGGGAGATATGAAAAAGAATGGGTAGGCAGATGATAGATTTCATAGATTTAGTTAGGTGTGCTGAGAAATTTTGAAAATCATTGTTGTTTTGGATAAGAATGAAAGCATTTTCGAAATTAACTAACAAAAACAAATCAGCAACAAATTATCATCAAAATCATTAATCAATTAATGCAATTATGGCTATCCAATTTATATTATGCACTTCAACCATTTAAGATAAGGTGTTGTGAAATTCAGGTTTGGACACATAGTACTTAGCTAATTAGAAACAAATCAAGAATGTAGAAATTACTTTAGTGAAGAATTTCTCAAACTCAAAACACTGTTCACACAACACATTTACAATAATATTATAATCACATACAATCAGTACCACATTTTTCATCTAATTACAAAATCATCACAATAATCACAGAATCATCAAAATCATTTATCATCATAAGACAATCCATTTTCAATAATTCATAATATGCAGGTCATCACACTAATCACATAAACATAAATAATTGAGGAAAACATAAAATGTTATTGAGCATGATGTTCTACTTTTAGCAATCTGTTTTTAAGATATAGCAGCAGCATGTCAAGTTCTCAAAATCATAAGATAGCTTATCATATTCACATAACATCTCAACTAATTGAATAAGTTTCATAAGATTCAACTTTTGTTTCAACTATGTTTTGCTATATCAGTCATCTTAAGTTCTCTTTTTATCCTGCATAGATTTTCTTCATTTAGAGGCTTTTGTGAAGATATTAGCAAAGTGTTTTTCAATAGGCACAAATTCTAGCCTCATATCTCCATTTTGGACAAGATCTCTTATAAAATAGTGTTTAATTTTTGCATGTTTGGAACTATAATATTGCATTAGATTCTTACTTAAATTGATAGCATTAATGTTATCTGATGGCTTTGACAAAGTAGCATTTTTTATTATGTTATTTTGTGTGATTTTATGTGTTTTTGTTATGTTTTAGTTGTTTCTTGTAGTTTAGGATTAGAAAACTTGCAGGTATGAAGTCAAGCCTTGGAGTAGGAAAATCCTAGTAAAAAGAGGGCTGGAAAGGCTAAAGTTGGTGATAAGTGTGCAAATAAGGAGAAAGTCGCGAGCGCAACTTGGGACTTCACAGTCGCGATTTGCGCCTAAAATCATACAGTAGCTCTTGTGAACAAGTCGCAAGCGTGACTTCCATGACACGATCGCGACACGGCATTCAGAAGGGGCAGAACTGAAAGCTGATCGAGTGGACATGTTGTTTCAAGGTGTCTGTTTGGTGGCAGTTGATAAAACCGGCCAAAAACCACCACAACTGATCAACCAACTGCATCTACAACTTCCAACATCAATTCTCTATAAATATTTGAATAAGGAAGCAAGATGGGATATAGAGAAATATATCAGAAAATCAGAAAAATTACAGCAGAAACTCAGAAGCCATATTTTTCAAGAATAGGCAAGAGTCTTTCTAGTGATCAAACCGAGCAACAAATCAAGAGATTCTTCGTGGTGTGATGCCCTCAAAGAGGCAGAAGTGATTGGTTTTTAATCTTCTTTCTATTCATTAAGATCCTTTGTTTGTTGTACTCTAATACTCTTATCAAAACTAGCATTTGTAAGAATGTGGCTTTTATGAATGAAATGTATCTTAAAGTTATATTATTGACTCTTGAGTTTGATTATTAATAGATTGTTTGTTCTCATAAGGAAATTAAACCTTTCATCTCAATAAGATAACATTTATTTTAAGCATGATAATGGTTAAAATAAAGTGCATGAAATATTTCTAACTTACTTTAATAGGAATTAATTATATCTTGTTGTACTAATCAAAAGGCAAGTTTTAGAATTGATATCTTATTAAATTAAGGAATAAATTACATTTAGACGTAGATGTATTATATGATTTTAATACAGACCGAGAGGTTGGTTAAAATTATATGAATGCATTTAAGAAACTTAAATTCTTAAAACCCGAGTTTTGATTAAGGGAAAGAATTAAAAAGGCATGATCCAATCTTTTGAGTTGTTGTATCTCTGAAAATAACTAGGTTATTAGATATTGTTTGGATTTCTTATTAGGATTAGAAAATTATTTATAAAATTATCGTCTTGTTGCAAAAACAACATAAAAATGAGTAATAGGTGGACATAACCCATTCCTCATGGGAACGATCTTTTTATTATTATATTGTGATCCGTATACTTGTGGGTTATAAAGCAACATTATCACATCTAATGGGCACATGATCAACTTTTAATTCATAATTCTCAAGTTGTTGATTCATTCAAAGGAGTTGATCAACATAAATTCTTGATGCAACATATTCAGTCTCAATAGTAGATAATGTTGTTGAGAATTTTTTTTGTGCCTTAAATCTAATGCATATCCTAAGAATTAATAGGTATCTAAGGTGCTTTTTTCTATATAGTCAAATATCAGCAAAATCAAGGTCACCATGTCCAATTATCTAAATTTTCACTCTTAGTCAAATGGACTATGTACCAACAAGATATCTAAACATTCTTTTTACAACAATTTAATGGGATTCTCTAGAAGATGACTAAAATCTTGCACATAAACACCTACTAAAGTAAATTTCAGGTTTTCATGTAATCAAATAGAAAAGTGAGCTCATCATACCTCTTTCCAACATTTGATCAATTTTTTTAACCCCTTTTCATCTTTATCTATCTTGATGCTTATTTTCATTAGAGTACTTAAGCTTTTCAATTCTTCCATTTTGAATTTCTTTAGCATATTTTGATTGATTTATGAGCACCCCATCATTTAGTTGCTAGATTTGCAATTCAAGGAGGAAGATGAGTTCTCCCATTAGACTCATTTGAAATTTGCTCTGCATTAATCTTGAAAATTTCTTGCAAAGAGACTTGTTAGTGGCATCAAAAGTATGTCATCAACATAAGCTTGTACAATTTACATATCTACTTGTGATTTTTGATAAACTAGGTTGTGTCTACTTTTTCTCTCTTAAAGCCATTATAAAGCAAGAGTTTGCTAAGTGTCTCCTATCAAGCTCTAAGAGCTTGTTTTAAGCCATACAATGCCTTAGCTAACTTGAAAAGATAGTTAGGATGCAAAAGATTTTCAAACAATGCACTCACAACCATTTGGTATAACATAAATTTTTTGTGGCATGCAAATAGCTTCAAGTCAAGCACTTAGTGCAAATGTTTTATCAAAATCAATTCCCTCTTTTTGATTGTAACCTTACACTATCAATCTATCCTTGTTCCTAGTTACATTGTCATGCTTATCCATTTTAACCATTTAGTGCATATGACAGAGTGATTTTTAGATTTAGAGATTATATTCAATACCTTTGATCCTTTCAAATTGATTGAGCATTTTAGCAAGGATCCATCTATCATAAAGTTGTGCTACTTTAAAAGTTTTTAGTTCTAAAAGTGAAGCAAAAGTAGCTTTACCAAAATATTTTTCAAGCTGACCTCTTGTTGTCATTTTCTGTGAAGGATCATCAAGAATGCCTTCTTTAGGAAGGTATCCATAGGATCTTCATTCTTGAGGAAGATCTTCATATTGAGGTTCCTAAATTTGTAGTTCTTCCACAAGTGATTATTATTCAGTTTCATCTTTTGGTTGTGCACAGTTTTCTGGTTGCATGTCCTCATTGTCTACCTCAATTTGAGTTCATGTGTTTTGCCCATTTGCTTTGTTTCTGTCAAGATCCAGCTAGCTAAACTTCTGCTCAATCTCATTATCAACCAAATCTTCTTTTGTCTAAATAAGGGTTAGTTTCATCAAACGCATCATTAACAAATTCTTCAACAGCTAAGCTTTTCCAATTTTAAAAACTGTATAAGCCTTGCTTAGGAAATATTAACTTAGAAGTATGCCTTCTATAATATTTGCATCAATTTTTCTCAATTTTTCTTTGCTTTTCAGTATATAGCATTTACAACCAACACTTGAGAATATGAAACATTTTGCCTTTTGCCTTTCTATAATTCATAAGGATTTTTCTTTAAAATGACTCTAACGGTTACCCTATTTTCAATATACCAAGCTTTCTTCACAACTTCTGCCTATAAATATTTAGGAAGTTTCTTCTCATTTAACATTATCCTAGCTATTTTCTACAGTGTTCTATTTTTGCTCTCAATATCTCCATTATGTTGAGGTGTCCTTAGAGCCATGAAAGAATGAAAAATATCATGTTTTAAGAAAAATTTTCAAATAGACTATTTTCAAACTCTTTTTATGATCATTCCTCAAGGAGGTGATGCATAACCCATTTTCATTTTGAACTCTTCTGCATAATTTTTCAAATATATCAAAGGTTCCATTTTATGAGCAAGAAGGGATACCTAAATGTATCTAAAATGATCATCCACAATTAGTGATTAGACCAAAAGATCAAAGTGTAACAATTCTAAGACTCTTTAAGTTGTAACTACACTCTTTGGCTTAAAGCTGGTTTTGGTTTGTTTTCCTAATGAGCATGACATGCAGGGATAATTTCTCTCAAATTCAGTTTTGGTAAAACTCTAACCAAGTTTTTCTTTGAGATTTTAATTATTAAGTGCATATTTAACATATCCAAGCTTCCTATGCCATAACCAACTATTATCATCTAGAATCATGAGACATGTTTCACTATCTTGAAAGCAATCTAAATCTAGCATGTAACCATTGTCATGTCTAGAGGCAATAAACAAAGCACAATCATTTAAGTAAACTATTTCACAATGAGTGGTGAAGAAAGTTACCTAAACTTCTTATCACACAATTGACTTATACTAAAGAAGTTAAATTTTAAACCTGGAACTGAAGCAACATTTTTAATAGGTTGATTTACAATTGAACAGTTTCCAGTAATTTGAACTCTTCCTTTATCACCAAATCTAATAAATCTTTCTTTTCTCATGATAAGCTTGGTGAAATTATCTTTATCTCCTATAATATGCCTTGAATAACCACTTGCTCGAATCCTCTTTATTTTTCAAACAAACCTGAAAACAGTTAACCAATTTTTGGTACCCAAGCCGTTTTGTGTCATTGAATATTAGAACTATTTGAAATAGATCCTTTAGGTATCCAAATTTTATTTACCATGGAGAATCATTTTCTAATGGGACATGAATGAATCATATGACCAACTGTATTGCAGTAAAAACAACTAGTAGGAAGATATGAAAAGGTAGCTTTTACAAAGAAATTTGTGTACTTTTTATAGTTTGAAAAACTGCTAAATCCAATTCTTGATTTTTCACTTGAACTTATTTGTGAACCTAGAAGCAAATCTAGATTTTGTTTACCCATTGTAAATCTAGTTAGGTCTGTAGTCAAGGATTTTACTTGATTCTCAAGATTTTGATTCTTTTCAAGAAGCGTCTTGCAATTTTTGCTTGACTTTTCTAGGTTATCATTTATTTCATTAACCAGTCTAAGTTGAGTTCTAAGGGACTCATTTTCTTTTTGCATTTCTGTTAACGAGCTAAGCTCAAGTTCAATGTTTCATTTTCTAATTTCAGAAGACTACATTTTTCTTATAGTTTTTATATTCATCATATACTCTAGCAAAAGCAAGTTCTAATTCTTCTATATTTGGAGGGTCAGATTCAATTACCTCATGTTTTGTTCTGGTTGAGCTTTCAAGAATTTCTTCAAATGCCATTCCATGAATTTCAGTATTGCCTTTTTCATAATCTGTGGAGCTTGTGTATGAGGCAATCCACACTACGGCCATGACCCTTTTTCCTTTATCTTCTTTGCTCCTTCTTTTCTTTAGTTTTAGACAGTTCTTTTTGAACAGGGGAAGTTGCATCTTCTTTTAAAACATACTTCTTTGCAAACTTCTTATATCTTTTGCCTCCTTTTCTGAATGCTCTTCTGGCTAGCATGACCATTTTCTCATCATCACTTGAACAACTTGAAGAATCAGACTATGCAGTTTTTGAAATAGTTAATATGCTTTTATCTACTGCTGCACCATCTATTTTCAAGGTTATGCCTTTCTTTGTCTTCTCATTTTCTATGGTGTCCTTGAACATCATCTCATGAGAAATTAATGATCCAATAAGCTCATCATAGGTGAATCTTGAAAAGTCCTTGGTGTAAAAAAATGACAATAGTTTTAGCTTCCCAAGACTTTAGTAGAAATCTTAGGATTTTCTTCACAAGTTCTTCTTCTTCAAATCTTTTTCCCAGTGCTTTCAAGAGATTGATCAAGTCAGTGAATCTAGTGTTCATATTAGCAATTGATTCTCCTACTTTCATCTCAAATAGTTCATAGTCTCTTAGCAGCATGTTAGCTTTAGACTCCTTGAATTGATTTGTTCCTTCATGTATGACTTCAAGCTTATTCCAGATTTCTTTTGCTGATTCACAACCAGACACTCTGTTATATTCATTTAGAATTAAAGCACAATGTAGGATATTTATAGCTTTGGCATTTATTGAAATTTTGCTCTAGTCATTGTCATCATATTCTACTTCTGTTTTATGAACATGAGTGTTATCTTCTTCAATTTTAATAGGAATGAAAGGACCATTTTGGATTATTCTCCAGCCTCAATATCTACAGATTGAATGAAGTTTCTCAATCTTATTTCCAAAATGAGTAATTTGAACCATTAAATAGAGGTGGTCTAGTAATTGAGTGACCTTCAGCTAATAGTACAGAATCTCTTGAATTGTTTAAAGTACTAGCCATTTTAGGATCTCTCTAAGGTTGTTAAACTCTAAGCAATAGAGTTAGGCTCTGATACCAATTTGTTGTCCCAAGTGTAAATGACCAAGAAGGGGTGAATTTATCACTTTTTGACTTTTCTCAAAATTTCAAGTTATTGCTCTAAACTTCTAGTGAAAGATTATGGCTAAATACTTTTAGAATGCTATCAGTAAGATCAGGAAATGATATGTTGATTTTCTTAAGACTGCAGAATACAAAATTAGCTAGCTAAAATTTTGCCTATGTATAAAGTTACTGTTCATATTGAAACTGGTATAGTATTCTAGTTTGCTAATTTAAACAGACACTGCAATGAAAGTTCAATTGCAACAGTCTAAACTTTAATAGAATTCAGTAAATAAGTTCAAGATAAGTTAAGGAACAATCAATTATAAGTGTCTTGATTTGTCTTCATCTTGTCTTTACTTATCTCGTCATGTTGAGTTTGTTGAGCACTCATTTCATTATTCCTCTCTTTCAAGTAACTATGAGTGTCCTACTGAGTCTATTCTTAATAGGTGGTCTCCACTTCACTATGCTCTGCCATCTGCTAAATCTTCTGCATGTGAACATGTTGCCACGTAAACAACTCCAACAGGTGCTCCTATTTCGTGTGTAGTCTCCTCACTACCAGAATCTTCACTAAGGATTTCTGAAGCTTGTAATTCGACAACATCAGGTACACATTCTACTTCTACTAATCTTATTTACTCATGTGAGACTACAACTTGTCAGTTAATCTCTATAAATGCACCACAACAAGTTCAATCCAATCAGAGGAGGAGGAGGAGGAGGAGGAGGAGATATATATATATATACAAGGTTAGTGTATATTTTAATAACTTTCAAAGTATATGAATAGATTGTTGTGTTGTGGACAGTAGGGCTGGGATAGGAGAAGGAGAAGGAGGAGGAGGAGGAGGAGGAGGAGGAGGAGGAGGAAGAGGAGGAGGAGATATATATATACAAGGTTAGTGTATATTTTAATAACTTTCAAAGTATATGAATAGATTTTTGTGTTGTGGACAGTAGGGTTGGGATTGGATTAACCCTAGAATCTGGAAAATAATTTATTTGAATGAAAATATGGATTTTATCCTTGAATCAAACTAGTAAAGAGTGTGGAAGTGAGAAATGGATTAAAGGATGAAATATGGGAATTAGGGCTCGCGTGAACAGTAAACTCGCGAGACTATTTAGGTGGACCAAATGACATCTAAAACTTACACATGATATACCAATAGAAAGCTTATAATGTCCTCTACAAATATCTAAGATACCAATTTGTGAGATTAAATCTTTTGGAGTATGAAATCGTAGAAGGAACAGACAATGGCAAGTCTATCTGTTCTGGAAATTTCAAAACAGGGACTGTAAATGTAACAAACTATTTGGAGGTCCTAATGAAGGTATAAAATCATGAAAATTGGCATGAAGATATTTTAGGTGAATATATAAAAGTTTGATGTTAGGAACTTTGTCTAAAACAAAATTGAAATTGGTGAAAAAGATTAAACAAAAGAGTTGATAATTGAGAGATGTCAATGAATTCTGCAAAGTTGTTGTAGAAATGTAAATGGTTACTTTGGTACACAAATGGAGTTCAAATAACTTGAAATTTTGAGTAAACTTTTATTTATGTGGTATACAACTCCAGTTAAAATTTGAGATCAAAAGGACTTGAATAGAGGGAGAAATGAATTTGGAAACACTACATGTTAGTCATAGAGGCACTTTATCGCGTCTTTGATTTGAGTAAGTAAAAAGTGGCTCAAATGAACTTGGATTGAGCTGAAATTTTATGGAAAGCTTGAATGTTAAGTTTTTTATAAGTTTATAAAATTTGAGAGCATTTGGAGTTCGGGAAGTGGGGTTTTTATCTTTGGGAATGGAGGTCGCGACTAGCTGTCGCGAGCGCGACTTAGGACCAAACCTTCACTGTGGCTCCTGGACAAAAGTCGCAATCACGACCAGGAAAGTCGCGATCGCGAATTGGCTCAAATTTTGGCAGAAACTCATTTTTTTCAAAGTCGCGATCGCGACTTAAGGACTCACGATTGCGACTTGCTTCGGTCAAAGTGAAATTTTGAGAGAAAATGAGACTCAGAACATGTTTTGGGGAACTTTAATGTTAGATTTTGATTCATAGTATTTACTTAATACCTTTGAATGAAAATACTATGAATGTTAATGAGAAATGTGATGTGAAGTAGGTAATTGGAGTGAGCCAACTACCAAGGAACAAAGAAGGATTGATAAAGGGGAAGCAAAATAAGGTAAGTTATGGGGTCATTATGTAATCATATGCATAATGACATTGGGTTTCATTATTACCAATTATTATGTTGGGATTTCTTATATATTATTATTTGAGAATATGATGAGTTAAGTAAGTTGTATGGTTATTGTGCAAATGTGTGCATGTTAACAATATGTTTGAATGCTTGTTGTTTGATGTGTTGTGAGTTATGAGATTATCATGCTACTAGGTGCATGGTGACATGTTGTAAAATGTGTGTATGATTATGATACTTTGATTGTGAATTTGTAATGTGAATGAGAAGGATGTTTGATGAATGTGATT
>CAOGCB010829785.1:0-15736 GCA_948266635.1 Cnidoscolus chayamansa | reverse complement strand
TCTCTCTCTCTCTCTCTCTCTCTCTCTCTATATATATATATATATATATATATAAATTTGTTGCTAATGGTGAGAGTTGAGTTGTTTGAAGCTATCCAAAGAAGACATAGAATTTCCAAATGCTTTATTTTAAAATTAATATTGTTTATAACTCTCTCTATCTATTTCTTCAATTGTCTATAGCTTAATCATGCATTCATACATATATTAATTTCTTTTTTAAAAATTCATTAAAGAAAAATTTATAGATATTGTGGTCCTAATGACTCCATGCCATGTGACCACATATAGGTCTCTTTTCATGAGTGCACCCACAAGAAACATCAGGTAAACCTATCTCTTGTGTTGATCTCTTTGTACAATCACAAGTTTCATCTATTTTACATAGCATTTTCTTTTTCTTCATTTTCAAGATTAATCCTAATAAAATTGGTGTTTCTTGAAGCCTTAATATTTGGGTAGTTTTAATATATAAGCAATCATAAGGGAGTGACAAATAAGAGTTTGGTTTCTTGAAATTTCATTATGGTAGAGAAGGTTTCAGATTAAGAAAGGAGCTAAGCTTTGTTTAGAAATCCTTAATATATACTCCTTTAGATTCTCCACACATATAAGCTCTCATATAAATATCTATTTAAGAAATTTTGTTTGTGTATTAATTAGGGTATTAACCACATGCGTTTAAATTATACGTTATGACAGTTTCAATTTCATTTTATATTCGTATTATTATGCAATAAATATATAAATTTATTTAAATCAGTTTAATTATTATTTATATTTTATTTTGATGATAATCTAATTCGGTTTTATTTTAAATTTTTCTCTATTTTTAGTTGTTTTATCTTTAAGCTCCATAAATAAAGGTAGACTAATCAAGTAAATAACCTTAATTAATTATTATATAAAACAATTAATTAAATGGCGTAATTCATTACAATAAAAATATATCTACACTATTTTATTGATAAATGATTGATATTTTAAACGTTTCTAATTTAAATGTTTGGTAAATTTCGTCAATATATATATATATTTTTTCTTATAATGTAATCGATGACATTTTTGTGAAACTTGATTTTTAAAATATTTTAAGGGTAAGCTACCTTGAATTCAGTAATTTGACATTTGATTGATCAACAATCTTAGTAGCTGATTAGCAAATAGGATGGATTGGTAGTTGTTGTACTTGATTTATATCTTTGCTTTACATTTCTTGGTTTAGGTGTTCTGCTGCCAACCCTTTGCATAGCCAAGAACAACTCCTACTACCTACTTGCTACTAGTTTTGTATGTGCTCATTTCCCCCAATTTTTAATATACACTCAACCCCTATTGCTTGGTTTATTTTTAAATAATTTAATTTTTATCGAGTCTGATTTTTTACTATTTTATTTATAAATTTATGAATCGATTTATAAATATAATTATTTAATTAAATTTATTTAATTTTAGATTTATTTTAAAAAAAATTAAAAATATTAAAATTGTAAAAAAATTTAATCTAATATAAACACAACTTATTTATTAATATTAGCATATAAGGAGTGTTGGGTGATGGAAGCAGTTAAGTTAGATAGGCATTAGTAGAATACAGAACACTCTATAATAGTGATATGTAACTTAAAATCTTGACTAATTAGAAGCAATATGATTAATAATATCAAGAAAATTAAAAGACCTTTTTAAAGTTGTATTTGGAAGTCAATTCCAACTTCAAGAATAAGATTGCATGATTGTCTGTGCATTTTCCATTAATATGGAATTTGACTTAGTTCTAAGTCACCATCTTCATTCCTTTATTTCTTAAATGGGTTTGGTTTTTTTTTTGATGGGGATGGATCTAGTTTAACCATTTGGTTGGCCAATTTAACTAACTATTATTTTAATTAAAAAAAATAAAATATTTTCTTTTTTAAGTAAAAAATTAATTTAAAATTGAATTTTTATGAAATTTTTTTAACTGAGAATCCATTGAAGTTGATGGATTGTACAATTTGGCAATTGAATATGAGGAGTTGTCCTTTTCTTGCAAAGACAAAGGGAAGCAACAGTTAATGTGAGATTGTTTGTGTTTGATGTTAATAATGGTTTGCTCTTTTGTATGTTAAGTAGTTAGATGAATGAGAGGTTAACCCACTTTACTATAATTTTCCCAACCCTCTCATACCAATCCCCACCCACCTTTTTCCTTTTACTCTCTTATCATTTTATTATTATTTTTTCTATTGTTTTCTTATCTCAATAAATTAATTATTTTTTTAAAATTTAATTTAAATTATTTAATACAAAATTATTATGATTATTGATGAGATAACTTTTTTAAATTAAATTATAAATAAAATTTAATATTTAATTCTATAAAAATTCAATTTATATAGAATTATGAATTGAAAAAATTAAATTTAAATTTATTAATATTTGACTCGAACTCATATATTAAATTTTAGCTCTTTACGTGTTAAAATCTAATTATAATTATAATATATTTTAAAAATAATATTTTTAAATTTTAAGATAAATTGAGAGTTTGAGTCTTACTATTATAATACGAAAAAAATATAATTTTTACAATATGTAATTAAATTTATTCATAAAAAAATAGTCTATATTTTTATATGCAAATTGAAAAGATATACAGTTAAATTAATTACAACTATAGACTTTCTAGTTAATCAAAAGTTAAGACTTACAAGTAGCAATAGCCTGAGGAATGATGTTTTTATAAAGTTATAAAGCAGTATGGACAAAAAGGCATTAAACGGCGGCGTAAATCAAGCAGAAAATGGAGATGAAGCTGGAGAAGATAAAAAAAAAAAAAAAGGGGGGGGGGCTTGATTGGCGGTGAGAAGCGAAAAGGCATGTGAGTTTATGATGCTGATGCGGTGGGAACAAACGAACAAACACCCAACTCCCAAATTCAACTATCATCTGCTCATATTCAAGGATGGAAGTTGGTCGGATGCGTAAACTTTAAATTTCTGTAATAAATTCGGGAATTGATGTTTGACCAAATACTTCCCAAATATTACCCATCATATTTTCAATTTTTCATTTATAAACTTCATATTTTTCGATTTTATTTAAAAAAAAAATATATTAAATCACTCATTGCAATATTTATCGACATTAAAACTTATTTATTAAATTTACATTATTTATTGGTTTACTAAACTCTTTGTATGCAATAGTTATTTTTAAATTTAATATATAGTTTGTTAGTATATATTCTTTGATTTTTATCTTTAAATATATGGTTTCAATGCAATTGAAGTTCTGATATTGAACATTAAAGTATAAATTACTTTGAAAATTAAAAGATATATTAGGAATTTCTAATATTATGATTTTAATATGAATTAATTCTAATGAAGCAATTTAGTATAATACGGCATTGTATGCAGTTAGAAGTTATGCCGTTTTGGATTTGAATAAATTCTACGGAACCGTGCATATAAAGTAGCATCTGCATCACCCTTCTCAACTGAATAGTTGCACAATAAAGACATTTCAATTGGAATTTGAAATATAAGTAGGAAAAAAATGTATAATTAATTAATATATGATATTTAAATAATCTATTAATTTTGTTCATAATAGGCTAGAATTTATGCGAAATGATTATATATATATGTATAAAATGTAGAAGAATATAGGGTATAAAGGGAAGGAAATAAGGCAGCTTTTTTTGGTAGCAAAAACTGGCCTAGAATGCAAATTAAAAAGACAATGTAGTGCACCAGCTCAGCGATAAGAACGAAGAAGAGATAGTTAAAGATCGAGAGTTTCAGTGGAGGGAGGAGCATCTTAATATGTAATTTCTTCGGGAGGAGTATCAAGGTTTGTGAGTTTTGCTGAACTCAACGCCGGAAGTTAATATCCGTTCTTATTGATTAAGATTAAATTCGAATTTATCTACTTGTGATTCTGAGAGTATGAAACACAGACTCGATACAAAAAAAAAAAAAAAAAAAAACCAATGCAGTAAAGCAAAAAGAGCTGCTAGGCTTTGTAGGGTCAATCCAAAATCTAGCTTGTACCTTAAGTGATTGGTTCATGTCTTCCATCAACCACAAGCTTCTTAAAGATACTGTAAAAATAATAACATTAATCAGTAGGTCCCACAACCATTCCTTCCTTTTAGCCTTTTAGTACATGGCTTTTCTTTATATTAATTAATTTACCAGGGAATTACTGCTTTATTTTGATGATTACACCAATTATTACTCTGTTGAATTAAAATTAATTACAACACTGCTATGGATTGAATTTCTCGTTATTTAATATTATTAAAATTAAATTAAACAAGTTATGCTATATATATATGTTTAATCAATATTTATTTTTTTAATACATATTATTGACATTAGAATAATTTAATTATACATATTAAAAAAAATATATAGGTGTAAGGACTGAAACCATATGATGGGGAGACATCGTAGAGCCATGCATGTTATGGGCACTATCTCCATTGGATGTCCAATCATATGGGATCATTTTCAACATCATTTGGGTTCCCACCTGATTTTCTGATCCAGACTTTTCAGTATTTTAATTCTGATAAGAGGACAGCCATTGAAACTGAAATCAATGGGCATAAAAAGTACTATTCAATTCTACTAATTTAGTACCAAATTTAAATCTAGTCACCCACAATTTCTTTTATTTTTTTTATTTTTTATATATAATAATTTAATTTTATCTGTATTTGCACAAGAACAGTTACCGAAAGAACCGGTAACCTTGGAGATTGGATAGTCGTTTCACCGTGCTCAATAGACGGGCACCTGTCAATGACGTAGATCTTAAAATCCAGACAAATCGTACACTGACCGTAATTTACAATTGCATCTCAAAGTTCTCACGTGGCTACGTGGCGAACACAAACAGCGAGTCTTGTTTCACCGTCATCTGCGAGTACGGATACTCCTTCCCAAAATAAATAAGCTGACGTGGCCACGGTGGTTCGGTCTCCGGGGATGGAAGACGAGCGGAGTAGGGGATGGTTTAGGTGAGTTGTCACATGGGAGATGGTCACGCACGTGAGTGACCGACACAAATGAGATGTGGCCACGTGGGAGAGTTAAAGCTCAAACGGAACGGCTCATTGAAGAAAAAGAGTTAGAACCAGAGAGAGAGAGAGAGTCAGTTAGTGGCGGTTAGAGAGGTGGTTAAACGGGGCAGCATTGAGGTTGATCGACTTAACCAGGGTTAAATCGAAGTTAGGCAAGATTTAGGCCTCTACGTCGTTTTGGCTATAAAAGACCGCTTCTCTGGAGCTCTTCTTTGATTCATATCTTCTTTTCATTTTCTTTCCTGGAAACCCACCGAGAAGTTTTCTCTGATTATAGACAGAGAAAAAGAGAAAGCATACAAAGCAGAGAGAGATTAAGAAGCAACAATGGCGGTTTCGCTGAGATTTTTTTGTATATGTACGTTGATGATTCAAGTCCTGTTCGTTAGCGTGCAGGCATCCACAGAGAACAGCCAGCTGACGAGGTACATTTTAAGCATTCATGTCCTCTATATACTGTAGTGTTCTTATTCATTTTAAGCGTTCATGCCAGATTTTGTGCTTACAGCTATAGATTTCTGTTCAGTTTTCGTGAATCCTTCCATTCCATCACTCCGTCTTTAATTTGCACATCTGTATCATAGTTTTCTTTCTGAAAAGCTCCACTTTACGCATTATCAATGCATTTATATAAATAAATCAGGAATGCTATATTCTTATACCGTGGATTTGGTTGCCTTGGCAAACTCTCAGGTTGGAGGAAAAACAACAGTTGCTGAGCTTCAATAACTCATCAATGGCGGAGGATAGGTGAGTTACAGCGCAGTCAACCTTCGTGATTGATCCTGATTGTAAAATGGGAAAACAGTGAAACGCGTCTCCTTTGGTCGATTCCATTTGGAATTGTTTACATGAGATCGGAATAAAATATAATCTGGATCGTTAGTTATGTTACATCACTTTCTTAGATTCCGTTGCTCTGTATTCAGTTCTCACTCAGAACCAATTGCTTCCTTAACTGTGAGTCGGTGAGGTTGACTACGTTAGATTTTTCTACGTACAAAAATGTCCTTTAGATTTCTCCCCCAGTCGAACGTTGGGCCAATTGAAGATTACTAATTTTAAGGCTAATTTAGTCATCTAGTAAGAATGTAGTTCTTGACAGATTTTGTTTAAAATTATTTTCTTACCTCCATTTAAATTCAGGTCAGGTGATGCACGAAATGAGCATGCTGTGGAGGACCCGGAGGAGGTTGCTTCTATGGTTGTTGAGTGAGTTTTTATCTTATTTCTCTTATTTTTAAATTGGTTATCATTTTATTACCCTTTGTGTTCTTTTAGTATATCTCCTCCTTGTATTAATTTTTTAATGATTACAAAAAAAAAAGAAGGAGATTTCACATGACTTGTATTATTTAATTCTTCTGATCGGAAAATTAAAAAAAAAATTCTATTTTTTTTCCTACAAGGGATTAAGGAACCTTAAGTTGGTAATAATGTTTTAGTTATCGAGTCAACAACCAGTGCTTGCTTTGTAAAAATCAAAATTTTAAATGTCAACTTTTATTTCTTTTAATTTTGTTTAAACACTTTATTCCTTTTACTAAAAGCTGGCCGAAAAACTAAAATGAGAAGGCTTCATTGGCCTAAAAAATTTTTTTTTTTCCAATTCTCAGTCTTCTCTTCCAAACCCTCACGATGCAGCACATGTCCCTTTCGAATCCACTTTGATGTGGAAGTTTCACAGGAATCAATAGATTAAAAAAGGGGGCTAGATTGAGTTTTTGCCTGTTTAATCTTCTATAAACCAAATGCTGACCATGTTATTCTTCTTCTATCGATATGATTGGGAGCCTGGATAGACCAGCCTGGTTTGAGGATATAGTAGATTCAGTTCTTACCATGGAACAAATTTTAGTTCCAAATGGAATTGTTCAGTAGTACTTGTTAGAGAAATGGAGAATGGACGTCTGTGCCAACCTATTTCTCCTCCCTCCATATTTTATGGGGAAAAAAAAAACTATTTAGAATGGTAAAATCCAATGGGCTTTGACGTTTTCCTGACTATGGTTAAGATACGTATTCCTTAGTGAGTATAGTCAAATGCATCTCCAATATATGGTAAATAAAGATTCTGTTTACCAAGTTTTTAATTAATAGTTCTATCAACCATGTTCTCTACTGTAGCAGTCTCTTTGCTTTTTAACTCTTCCGCCAGCCTATTACATGCCCATGTCGTGAGATCCGCGCATCACGCCCTTAATTTATTTATTGTCTTTTCCTTTCCCCTCTCCAAATCTCATTTGTTAGTTTCACTTATCATCCCTATCCCACCGACGTGTGTGCGACTTCGCTTTATTTTTTCCAAATAAAATTGTGCTCTTTTTAATTGCTTTTCTAAAGACATCTTGTCACTGGACATTGTAGTGAGCTACTTCTTTGTTGGTTCATATTTTTATTTCATTTTAACATTTAAGGGAATATGCCATGCATTCTCCTTTTTCTCGTTTGTTGGATTATATTATTAGGATATGCTTCATCTTTCTTATTGGATTCTAATTATATCTTAACCCAATAAAAAATTACGTTTTTTTTTGTATGGTCCCTTGTTCTTTGGTGTTAAATTCTACCATTAATTAGATATACTTGCCCTTTTAAGTTCCTAAAATCTTTTTCTAAATTCAATTGAAACAATAATGATTCCATCCTAATAAATTCAATTGAAACAATAATGATTCCAGACATCGCATTTTTTTTCCCAACTATGTGGGGTACCTTTTCCCCCTTATCCAGCCTGTCAAGGCTACAAACCAAGAATATCAGATTTGGATCCATACCATAAGATCTATAATAATGCTTTCTGATCTAAGCACTTATCAATTGAAAGAACCGAGTTAACCTTTTTGTCCACCATCGTGAACTCATTTATTGAACAGCCTCCCCGCCAACCTCTCCAAAAAAGAAAAACCTTCCTCCTTTAATTTTTACTGTTCACTACATGCGAAGTACTAGCTAACCCTTGCATTTATTTTATGAATAGCTAACTATAGGAGCAATTGATATATAAAATTTCCGTGTGGAACGTATACATCTACCTGTGTGCATCTTCCACATTATATCACATGGCCTACATCTTGATGTGGGACATTACGTGCTTTAATGGCAAATAATTATCACAATAATTATAATAACAAAATCACATGTTATTGGATTTGTGATTCTGCCAGGAGCATACGCAACAGCACAGCAAGAAGGAATTTAGGATTCTTCTCATGCGTAACGGGCAACCCAATTGATGATTGTTGGAAATGCGACCCCAATTGGCAGCGAAACAGGAAGCGTCTTGCTGATTGTGGGATTGGTTTTGGACGCAATGCAATTGGTGGTCGCGACGGCAGATACTATGTCGTGACTGACCCTCGCGATGATGACCCTGTTAATCCAAAACCTGGTACTCTTCGCCATGCTGTTATTCAAGACAGACCTTTGTGGATTGTGTTCAAGAGGGACATGGTGATCACTCTTAAGCAGGAACTTATTATGAACAGCTTCAAGACTATTGATGCTCGTGGAGTTAATGTCCACATTGCCAATGGAGCTTGCATTACTATCCAATTTATCACAAATGTCATTATTCACGGTCTACACATCCATGATTGCAAGCCTACTGGCAATGCCATGGTTCGTAGCTCGCCTACTCATTATGGATGGAGGACGATGGCTGATGGAGATGCGATTTCCATTTTTGGGTCCAGTCACATTTGGATTGATCATAATTCTCTATCCAATTGTGCAGATGGCCTCATTGATGCTATAATGGGGTCAACTGCCATTACCATTTCCAACAACTACTTCACCCACCACAATGAGGTCAACTATTTTTTCCTTCGCTAATTATTTCTTTTTTCCATTTATGTACTGTACAAGTACTGACGGTCTCTTCTTAAGCGATGAACAGGTTATGTTATTGGGTCATAGTGACTCCTACACAAGAGATAAGCAAATGCAAGTAACAATTGCCTACAACCATTTTGGTGAAGGTCTTATCCAGAGAATGCCAAGGTAAAGATATAACTGTCATCCACAATCTTCATTTGGGTTTTCCATATAAATTATTAAGTATGATTAGGCCAATTTATTAACCATACAGGTGTAGGCATGGGTATTTCCATGTGGTGAACAATGACTACACACACTGGGAAATGTATGCCATTGGTGGAAGTGCCGAACCTACCATCAATAGCCAGGGAAATAGATATCTTGCCCCTAACAATGGTTTTGCTAAAGAGGTAATCAAATTGAAATCCTATAGAAATACAATTTGCGTATGGTAATGAGGATGATGTAAAAAAGATGGCAAAATTATAACAAGAAAGGAAACCTTTCTATTTTCAGGTGACAAAGAGGGTGGAGACGGCAGATAGAGTATGGAAGCACTGGAATTGGAGATCAGAGGGAGACCTCATGCTGAATGGAGCCTACTTCACTCCATCAGGAGCTGGAGCTGCAGCCAGCTATGCTAGGGCTTCAAGCTTAGGGGCTAAGTCTTCTTCCATGGTTGGCGCCATTACTTCAACTGCTGGTGCTCTTTCCTGCCGCAGGGGTCACCAATGTTAATTTGCGATCCAAGTTCCCAACATCAAAATCCTTCCCTTTAGCGAGTTTGCCGACATTCCTTGTTTCATCTTCCTCCTTTTTCATGTGTATTTGTCCCACTCAACCCAATATTTGGCAAGTGTACATTAAATTACAGGTGCCATAGCGACGTCATACGTCACACCCAGATACCAAAAAAAATTCACTTGTCACCATACTATTGACCGACCTCGGCCTGGTTTAGATGCTGCAGTGTTGCTCACCATTTTCATCATTTTGTTCAACTCTCTGTTCTTCATAGAGCCAATTTGTCCATTTGCTCCTCTGTACTATAATTTACAAATTCTCAATTTCTGAGTAATGAAAAAAAAAAACATTCATATCAAAAGGATAATGTTTAGCTCCATATGTTCTTAGCTTTAATCATTTTGCCTCTCAATTATGGGTTTATGCTTCACATCTTTGTAATTAATGGACATGACCCTATTTCACATGATAACATATATAATGCAATGAATATGGATTTACCTTTTTCACTTCCTCCCTAGAAAAACACTTATAATTACCTAGCTCATGCATAATTAATGTTTTGGCTAATAACTATTCCTCGTTGCTTTTCATGTGAGGTGGGGACACCAAAGGCATGTGATGCATTCTTCACCTACAAAACAGTGGCATTTTGCTTGCCAACCTGTGAGTTGCAGATCAGGTAAGGTATGATTCTCTTTGAGCCTTTGGAGAAATATCACCTCTGAATGCAAAGCAATGTGGATTAGTAAAAGGGTATAACACACTTCAACTAAAATTATGCGTATAGCCAGACTTGGATTAGATGATTAGCAAGTTAGCTGGTTTGCAATTTGGATTCTTCTATTTCTAATCATAGAACACAAAAGGTTGTCTTAGTGCACAAGCCTTCTAATCTCACGTTATGATAAATATGTTGAAGGAGAGTATTCCCAGAGAAGGAAGGAATATTTTGGCCTGGAATTTAATGGCATTTGTGGGTGTCGCCATGTGCAGAGTTCATATAGGTATAAAGGCAGATGCTGTTCCAGTTCTTTCCTCACCTCCAGCTAGTTGAAGTGCTAAAAGAACTGTAGAAGATTCCCATTTCCGTAGGCCATCTGGGTTTCTGTACTTCATACTTATTCTTTCCATATAATCCTTTAGCTTCACCAGGTCAGTTAGAGATCTGGTATTGCACAAAGTACAAAGCATTCTTCAAACACCAAGTACAAACCATGAAAAATATTCCCAAAGAATGCCTCAATTATTAGGATAATAAGGAAACAGTGTAGCCCAGTTTCATAGGCTTATTTCAGCCCACTAACCCACTTATATTGATTGCATTCATATAATTTAAACTCCAATTACTTGTAATCCTGTTAGGACACTACGAGTCTCCACCCTGATTAAGAAAGATCTCTCAAATCATTTATATCTATGGATTAGTACAGTCTTAGAACCTTTGTCTCTGTCTATTTGTACACAGCAAACCCCTATCTTCCTTAGTTCGCTATAACTCTGCTCAGGAAACCTAACGTGCCTTTTCTCGTCAGAGTTGGGAGATACTCAGGGGGTCTTGTTCATAGGCCTTGTAAAGGTCAAGCCTATTGATAGATGCAAGTCCAGTAAGGCAAGTAAGACAGGAATATGATGGTCCTGTTTTTGTTGAAGAAAACATGATTTTTTTTTGTTTGCTTTATTTGTTGATGCTGGAAAATATAGCTTATACAGTCATGACTATATGAATCAATATGACATCAAAAATCAAATTAGCCCACACCATCCATGCAAATAGAAAATACAATTTCTAATCAAGATTTTTTTTTCCCACTCAAAACCTATCAACAGTGGCCTCTGGTCTGCGGAGATAAAAGTGAATGATTTCTGCATATTTGACAACATTGTTATGAATTACTCATATAGAGACTATGAAATGAATTCTCGCTTTCACAAATACAAGGAACTAGTATTACAAGCATCAACTATCATTAGCACTCTTAATATCTGATAAAGAGCTAATAACATTACAAGCATCAACTATCATTAGCCCTCTTAATATCTGATAAAGAGCTAATTTTCATTGAAAGAAAAGCTTAATCAGAAAGGGGTACCAATTTCGCTCCTCGTTTCTGTAGGACTGTACAAAGCAGACCTGTTTCTTGGTCTGTTCTCTTCCAATTGCTTCACAACTTCATCCATGGTGGGCCTAACTGAAGGCACTGGAGAGCAGCATCCCATTGAGAGTTTCAGTGCCTGAACCAATCCTTCTTCCATTGGATTCTTTATCCCCTTCAATAGCTCCACATCAAACATTTCCATCGTTGTTTCCTCCAAAACTGCCACTTTTACTAATGAAGGCAAGTCCACAAAATCACAATTTTTCCCACTTCTCCCAGGTGTTTGGCCAATCAAAATCTCCAGTAAAAGTATTCCGAATGCGAAAACATCTGTCCTGGAATTGCATTTCTTCATCCTCTGAAGCTCTGGTGCCTTGTAACCATCAGCTTTTGCAAGTGCTACTATTTCATCAGCTACAGCTGGGACCATTAGCTTGTCAAGCCCAAATTCAGTAAGCCTGGCAACAAAAAATTCATCCACAAGCACATTTTTGGATCTCACATTTCCATGTGTAATGGGTGTTTCAAGACCTGTATGAAGATGTGCTAGTCCCCTGGCAATACCCAACGCAACCTTGTGCCGCCTAGCCCAGTTCAGCACTGGTTTTTCAGCTTTAGTTTCTGCAATTAACCAGATGACAAAGGAATGTTATAGTATAAATACTTGATAATCTAAAATCAGAAAATATCATATACATAGAACGGCAAGTTTCCTGGTTTATATGTTAGTTTGTTATGGATGCATTAATGTTACGGATGCATTCGTAGGGAAGGGATATTGACAGCGTGATACTCCCCCAGCATGACGCGCAGTCAGCTCGGTTCTCGCCAAGAGAGATTCACGGCCAGCGTGGTTCTTGCCTGGAGTGATTCACAGCCGATTGACAGATTATTATTTCCTTTTTTACGAAGGTAACAGTTTATTTAAATCTCTATTTAAAGAGGAAGTTTGAGAAATAAAGTAAGCAAAATTTCCATCTGTCTAAACTCTCGAGAGGTCAAGGCTCTTTCTTTCCACCAACGAAGGTCTAGAGCTCCCTTTAACGAGTTACCCATTGCATTAGTCATAAGTTCTACGTGAGAACTAAATCGCAATAAAGGGAAGGCTTCAATTGCCGAATCTGATTATCAACACCCAATGACACGATCCATCTCTCGGAAACACAACACAATTGCAATGATTAACTTCTAACATGTCAGATCTGTTGCTTGCTATTGCTGGTAGACTAAAAAACTCAAGTAAGAAGCAAAATAATCAGCATGAGGCAGACTGTTATTGGCCATGTCAAGTAACATTATCTAGCATAGGAACATAATAGGTGGCAATTGAAGCACTTCTCAAGCCTGCGTGTGATTAAACAAATCTTCTTGTTTGTTTAAAATTTTGGAAACCTAAGAGGCCTGGGTTGCAAAGATCTGCCCTTCCAAATCTAGGTAATGTTGCCTTAAAATCCAAGGTCTTCAGTGATTACAGCATGCATATGACAACGGCAAATAAAGAAGATGCATAGACAAGGGAAAAAATGAGCATTACCATGTAAAAGATCATGAAGGTTTCTATTTGGAAGATAGTCATATATGAGCAGCTTCTCTCCTCTTTTGCCCTGGTAGAAAGCTCTCAAAGGAATCAAGTTCTCATGTCGAATCTTTCCCAGTTCTTTTATCACTGGTACGCATAAACTCCTGTCCTTGCAACTACCTTCCCTCAACAACCTCAAAGCAATTGTCCCTCCATCACCAAGCCTTGCTTCGTAAACTGTCCCATAGCTAGTCTTCTCTGTTACTTGTCCTGTCGCATTCAAAACATCCTCTAACGTCAGATGCTCGGCACCTTGAAACAAAATTAGCTTTCCTTCGCCGCTGCCACCACCACCAGAACCACCATTTTCATCATCTTCTCCTTCCTCTACATCATCTTCACTGTCTTCCCTACCTTTCCTCCTTTTGTGTTGCATATAGCCAATCAATAACGAGGCCAAAACTACGACTCCAGTCATTAATCCAATCACAAGGCCAGCAATTGCACCTGGGCTCGGTCTTGAACTTCCGGTACAACCTCTTAATGGCAACCCACAAAGATTAGGATCGTTCCCTTCAAAAACCTCCGCACCAAATTTTAATTCACCAAAAACAGGCAACATCCCACTAAAGTTATTGTGAGAAAGATTCAATTTTTCAAGGTTTAACGAAGTTAAACTCTGTGGAATAGAACCTGAAAAAGTGTTATTGGAAAGATCGAGCTCCCTGAGCCCTTGAAAGCTATTCAAAAATTCAGGGAAATTCCCAGAAAACTTATTGCTACCCAAGTCAAGAAACTGCAGATTCTTGCAAGTAGAGTTGGGCAATGCAGGTTCAGGAAGAGACCCAGATAGTGAATCACCATGAAGCTTAAGTGAAACTAACCTATCGCATAGGTTCCATATGAATGGAGCTAAAACCCCAGTAAGCAAATTGTTACTCAAATCAATATGAGATAGGGAAGAGCTGTAACCAAGCTCAAGAGGGATGGTTCCACTTAAAGAATTTATGTTAAGATACAAACTTTGAAGCATAGAGAACTCGCCAAGCTCTCTAGGGAGCGAACCTGTGAGATTAGCAGATGGGAGCTGGAGAGAAAGCAGGTGCAAAGATGGTTCTTTGTAGAGTGAAAGATTGGTCCATTCTGGTGCAGAAAGGTCACTGCAAGGGACTGGGGAACCATTGGAGAAGACCCATTTGAGGCCTCTCCATTGGCAAAGAGGAAGAGAGGAGTTCCACGAAGAGAGTAAAAGATTTTCAGTGTTGCCCTGCAGTGAAGCTTTGATCTTTGCCAGCAGAAGTTCAACATCACTTGAAGAAGGAGAAGGAATAAGCGGAGGAGGCAAAGACTCAGGGAGTGGAACAGTGAAAGTTAAGGGCAAGAAGATCAAGAAAATAAAAAGAGAGTAAAGTCTCGAGAACGCCATGGAAGAAGCAGCTGCAGTGTACACAGTGACAAACAGAGAGGATAGAGAGAGAGAGAGAGAGAGAGGGAAAGGTGACAATTGACGACGTGGGCTTTGTGGAATTCCAACTTACTGACCTCCTTTTGGGAAATCTGACCGAGTGTTGACTATGGATTCATTGCGTCATAATCTAACGTAGTGTTTGACTAAGTGTTGCCTTTGCACTCTTCAGGAGAAACATTGAGAAGCTGGACACTTTGAGGTATAAGGACAGGTTCAGGATACGATTGGTGCTATGTTCTTAATCACCATACACGTATACCATGATCTTTAACTATTATTTTGGCTCAGTAATGTGATGCGAGTGAGATTGAGGTTGAGAAGTAGAGTGAAGAATCTAAGTGGGGGAGAGAGAGGGACACAGATGGCTGCAGATCAGAGTAGAAAAGCATAACTCATGAACATAAAGATAAAAGGTAAACTATTATCTGGTTTTTCTAAAGAAATCTTTAGCTTCACAAAGCATAAGCAGAAAAGCTTAATGTTAATAATGTCTATAACCCATTCCCCAAGTTAATGACATACAGCTAATTTATTATTGGCAATAAACATAAATGTACTTATTGGCAAATATATCCTTATAATAAAATCTATATATCTTTCTTGACTAGCCTTCAAAACACAAATATTCCCCAGCTATGCCAAAAGTAAAATCCAGGCAAATGCTAACTCGCTCATGGTTTTCTTCTTCAATTATGTATGGTGCTCTTGGATTTTGGCAATTAATAGTGTTGACTAGTGAAGCATAAATTTTCCTGGCTGAAACTGTTTCTTGCTTGTTTTCATTTTCGTTGCCCTTTGGACCTTGGCCAATCTAATATTTTTATCAGGAGCAGAAGATTCTCATGCCATGGTCGAAACTATCAGAGGCATGAAGCTACCAATAGTCCATACAAGAACATGCCCCATTCTCAAAATGGGGTAATCGCTTCCGGTACCTTACAATAGGCACCAGCAATCCTCTCACTGTGATAGTATACTTTCTTTCTCTTCTTCATCCATGTTGAGCAGGA
>CAOGCB010829576.1:0-11775 GCA_948266635.1 Cnidoscolus chayamansa | reverse complement strand
TAATAAATAAGTTATAATTTCATAGGAGTAAGTAATGTAAACAAAGATAAATGTTCACTTGTGGAAAAAAAGAGGACTAATGTTTCCTTTGTCAATTTTACAACTACACGTTTTTCCATGTGTCTTCTGTAGATTGGATGTTTCATTTTCAAACGGAATTACCACGTGCAATCTGAAATCGACAAGTAATTTAAACTTCTAACAACTTTAGGACCATAAAACGTAATAAAAAAAATAAAAAAATAAAAAGCAGAAGAGGATTGCTCACAAATTGTGAACACAGGAACGGGATACTTTGTTTCCAGATGCTAAGCAAGCTTTAGCATAAACTATCTCTTCTTTACTCTTTCATGTCGACCAAAATCTTTGTCTTCTTAATCTTCTTCATCACTCTCGATCTGCACAAGTTTGAGGCACAAGCCTGGATCAAATCTGCCTACTATGATTCAAGTTCCAACCTCCCTGTTTCCAGCATAAATTCTGCTCTTTTTACCCACATTTATTATGGTTTTGCTGCCATTAACAGTTCCAATTACCAGCTTTCCTTTCCCACTTCTCGTGAATCAGTTGTATCTACCTTCACAGCTACCATTAAACGTAAGAACCCATCAATAATCACAGTTTTATCTCTCGGTCTTCGTTATGGAAACTACTCCACCTTTTCTTTAATGGCCAGCCAACCTTCTCACAGACAGTCTTTTATCAGATCCTCAATAGAGACGGCCAGGCTTTATGGCTTTGGTGGTCTTGACCTTTCTTGGGCCTGGCCTTCCACAAGCTTTGACATGAAAAATGTTGGAATCCTTTTAGATGAATGGCGGGCTGCTATAAATTCTGAGTCTAGAAACTCCAGTAAGCCAAGATTGTTCTTGACAATGGCTGTTCATTGCGTGCCGATCATTGGTGGCACGAGTTTTCCAGTTGAATCAATTCAGAGAAACTTGGATTGGGCAAATATCATAGCTTTCGATTATCAAGTGCCCTTAAAGGAGAATTTTACAGGTAACCATGCTGCTTTATATGATCCTTCGGGCCATGTTAATACAGATTCTGGTATAAGAGAATGGTTAAGAAAAGGATTCCCAGCAAGCAAGCTGGTTTTGGGTTTGCCTTACCATGGCTATGCATGGAAGCTGGTGAACAAAAATGACTATGCTAATGTTGGTGAACCAGCCTCTGGACCGGCTCAATCAACAGATGGTTCAATCGGCTATAAAGCGATAAAATCATTCATATCAGATTATGGGTATGGAGCCACTCCAACCTACAATTCTACATATGTGGTGAATCACTTCATCAGTGGGTATGTCTGGATCAATTTTGATGATGTTGAGGCCATTAAGGCTAAAATTTCTTATGCAAGGAGGAAAGGACTAATGGGTTACATTTCTTTTCAACTGGGTAATGATGATAAATGGCAGCTTTCTCAGACAGGTTGGGAATTGCTTGTTCTGTTTATATGCACAGTTTTCCAACTTGAGACAATTCCAAAATCATTCATATGATAATTCTTTTTTCCTTATTTGTTTTTGTGCTGACGTGTGCAAGTGTGGCTCTCAACATCTTTCTAACTAGTGTGAAAAATCTACAGCTAGTGGAGTTGGTAATACCCACGAAAAGAAGAAGCCATTGTCATTATGGATCATAGGGTCGATTCCACTTGCAATTGTAGCCATGCTGCTCCTACTTGGTTCTCTGTCATATTACGCAAGAAAAAGGGTGCTCAAATCCAAAGGTAATACAGACTTTTCCAGCCTACATGAACTTTGATATCCCTTCCTCATAAACAAGATTATGTGTATGTATATATGACTTTTTAACAAGATTTGATTCCATTTCTCCATCTTATATATGATTTGGGAAAAACAGATTCAGAACAGAATGCTTCTGATCTGCAAGTATTTACTTTATCTGAAATCAAATCAGCTACAAGAAACTTTTCAAGCGAAAATAGGCTTGGAGAGGGTGGATATGGACCTGTTTACAAGGTAACTTTGCAACAAAATTATTACAAATTTACTATTAAGAACTGATGAGGCTTCGGAAAATCTATTTGACATGTGTTGATGACTGGACTTGCAAAATAAATAAAAAAAACACTTTGACGCCCAAGTAAATAAGAGTTTTAGCAAGAACACAAAAAAGTCTTTTGAAAGCTTAGAAAATCAGAATGTAGAGGATAGAATAGAAAATGAGAATCAAAATATAGAGTATAGAATAGATAATCAGAATCAGAATATGTATCTGAGGTTTTTCTATTTCTTTATATAGATCTTTATAGGCCGAGTGCCTTAGTTCTCTTGGACTTTGGAGTTGTAATTCTCTTCGGAGTTGTAATCCTCTTTTGAGTAGGATAGTTGTATTTATCTACCTTTGGTGTTATTGGTTTAGGACTCTTGGACCTTTGCCACTTTCTGGATTGGGTTATGTTATGGTTCAGGCCGAGCCTTGTAGTTAGGTCTAGATGCTTTCTTGTCACTTTGACTAAGTTAGAAGTTAATGATCAAAATATTTATTTTTTTTCAAACCATATCAGATGTCCCCCTTCAAGACTCACAATATTTAATTTCAGATGTGGTAAGTTTTTTTTATGGTCAAGCTAAAGTTTTTGCCATATTCAATTTTTTTCTTTTTAATTGCTAGTGACTGGTTTTAATCAAGTGACAATAATTTACTCTCTCGGTTTATCCAAGTAGACAAACTTACTCTCTTGACTTAGCCGGGTAGACAGATTTATTCTAGTTGAGTACTCTAACTAACTTTCCCGACTTTTAGTCGAGTAGACTAACTGACTCTGCTAACTTAGTCAAGCAAACTTTTACTTACTTTCCCTACTTTAGCCAAGTAGATCAACTTCGCTTTGACATAGTCAAGCATACTGACTTATTGTCTTTGTCTGACTCTTTGATTTAGCTTAGTATACCGACTTACTGTTTTAGTCTGACTCTTCGATTTAGCTAAGTATACCGACTTACTCTCTTGATTTGGTCGAATATAGCAGTTTATTTTCCTGACTTAGTCAAGTAAAGGAGGTGGTGGGTGATCTATCTTTGCCTTCTTTTATGTAACAATTTCAAGGAAAATATATATTTTTTTTTACGACTTATCTTGTTTAGAAGGGGATTTTCTAATGATTTGATGCTCATGAGTTTATCAAAGTAAGAAATAACTCAAAGTATGAGAAAAACTTACAAGTTTTGTGGAGTGATCTTTTTCTCTGGGTTTTCCCCATATTGTTTTGGTTCATTCTTCCCCCTTCTTTGTCCTTTGTGTATTTTGCCGAAGCATCTTTACTTTGTTGATGCATTCTTTTTGTTTTGCATTTTTATTATAGGGCTATTTTGTCACGTGCGCTTATTAGGACTTAGAAAATTAAGTGCCTATAAAAAAGAATTAAAAAAAGAAAAAAAAAAAGGAAAAAGAATAAAAGAATCAAGATAAATAAAAAAAAAGGCCAAGCGTGCCCAGAGGCACCACCTGCCACTAAATAATATATATATATATATATATATATATATATATAAAAGATAGAAATAGAAGAGAGAGAGAGGGCCATCGGAGAGAGAGAGAAGAAGAAGAAGAAGAAAGAAGAAAAAGAAAAAGGAAGGAAAATTTACAGCAGGTCGGTATTTTTATTTGGTTAATTAAATTTAATCTAAGGCATATTTTAGTGACCAAAAATTTAGGCTTAAATTTATTCTGATTGAGGTTGAAAATTTTGGAGATTTATGGTTTATTATAGAAAATATCTATTTTCGAGGACCAAATGATGTCCAAAAATAATGAAATAATTTAGATTAGTCAGGAAGATATTAAGGAGTTGGTTAAGTAAATAAAAGAGTAAGGAAAAATTATTTAGCATAAAAAAAAGTATCAAAATATTGACCTAATCGAGTAAAAAACTCGATATTTTGCGAAGTGTTGTATATATACTAAGATGATGTTATGTTACTGCCTCATTTTAATTATGACCATATGTTTGTTATTCTTAAAGGTTTTATGCTTGAAATACTTGCATGAATGGCCTATAATTGATATAGAATGGCTACGGCCAATATGGTGATCGTCAAAAAGTTGTGATAGCAATTTTGAGCACGAAAAGTGCAAACAGTGATAGATTTTGCATCTGAGTTTGGAGTTACATAAAAGTGTACCGAATTGTGCATATTGCATATACGAATACATAGAATAATCATTTGGTATAATTCATACATAATGTAAATATTTGTTTCTTGGTGACATATAATGACACGTAAAAGACTTTAAATGGTAACATTGGCCTATTGTACTTTAGTGGGTATTGGAGTTAGCATAAAAGTATGGCATGCTATAGTTCTTAGCAGTACTGCACCACACAATTGATTTTGAGGCTATTATGGGTACCTCAACGGTTTGGCTAATTTAGAGCCCCACCACATATAGATAGACAGTTTAGGTGCCTAGTACTTGTTTTTGTTAACACTTATACTTGGTTGCCTACATTCCCCGTATCTACCATTCAAGCCTTTCATAAGTTACATGGGCTTAAAATGAAAATAAAATTTTACATGTAGTTATTTTGACACATGCATTTGTAATTAAGAGATGTAAAATATGTTTGTCTGTTATACAATTACATGTTGAATTTTTAGGCATAACATGTAAAGATGATTTGGATACAATTTATTAAATAGTATATTAAGCTTATTGTTATACTACATCATAATGTTGTTTTTCTTTTATATACCCACTGAGCAAGTAGCTCAGCGCATTGGATGGTTTCCATACGCAAGTAAAAGATAGTAGGGCAGTAGGAGATTCATCCACTGATCCACAGCAGCAGTAGCAGCCAAAAGAACACATCAGCTGGTTCATCCAGAACTTTGACACTATGTATTTTATTAGTTTTGGCATGTACATAGAGTATTAAGTAACTAGATAATATATAGTTTGGTCCTGTGAATTAGATTGCTATAAACATATTTGTTTTTGTGATGAGATGCTTGTGTTGAGATGAGATTGTAAAATTTTGGAATAGGTCTAAAAGTACAAGTTTGAGGGCTCATATATATAGGGGAAACTCTGCCCAAATTTTTAGTCTAATTAAGTTAATAGGTTATAGAAATGAAATATACATTATAGAAAAAAATTTATGCACAAGATAAGTAAATATAACAAGGTAAAGAATATATAAAGGCAATTAAGTGGCGCATCCTACTCGGATCTTCATAGGTCTGGGTAGAGGGTGCTACAGAAGCGGCATCGGTTTAGCCTTTGGAGTTAATGTTGAAGTGACAGAAAGAACGATGCTTCAGAATTTTTGCCACGTATGCCTTGATTCCCACAAATACTATCATTGCCCTCGACAACAGCGAAATGCCAAGCGGTTCCATAACGATGCTACCACAATTTAAAATTCAAATGCCCAAAGCGTCATCCACAATCTTCCCCTCACTCAAGGCTAAAAGATATTGCAAGTCAATCAGACAGAACATAAGATATGCCTCGCCTGGGTTCCACCCCGTCTCTGCTAAATAGACATAAATCACCACAAATATCATATCTCCCCTCTACAAATCCAGACAAAATAACTAGGCCACCCGAGCCTTTGCAATTTACTTTCCCTCAGACCACCCGAGCCTTTACAATTTACTTTCTCTCAGGCCACCCAAGCCTTTGCAATTTACTTTTACTCAGGCTGCCCGAGCCTCCGCAATTTACTTTTCCCTCAAGCCACCTAATCCTTTGTAATTTATTTTACCATATGCTGCCAGAGCCTTTTCAATTTATTTTACCATAGGCCGCCCGAGCCTTTGCAATTTACTTTTCCTCATGCTCGAGCCTCCGCGATTCACTTTTCTCTCAGGCCACCCAAGCCTTTGCAATTTTTTTTCCTCAGGCTGCTCAAGCCTCCGCAGTTTACTTTTCCCTCAGCTAGCCCGAGCCTTTGCAATTTATTTTACCACAAGCAGCCCGAGCCTTTGCAATTTATTTTACCCCAGGCCGCCCGAGCCTCCACAATTTACTTTTCCTCAAGTTAACCGAGCCTTTGCAATTTACTTTCCCTCAAGCCACTCGAGCCTTTGCAATTTATTTTACCACAGGCCACTCGAGCCTTTGCAATTTATTTTACCATAGGCCACCCAAGCTTTTGCAATTTACTTTTCCTCTAGGTCTCCCGAGCCTCTATAATGTACTTTTTCCTTATGCCACCCGAGCCTTTGTAATTTATTTTACCACATGTTACCCGAGCCTTTGCAATTTACTTTTTCTCATGCCGCTTGAGCCTCTGCAATTCACTTTTCCCTCAGGCCACCTGAGCCTTTGCAATTTACTTTTCCTCAAGCCGCCTGAGCCTTTGCAATTTACTTTTTCCTAAGGTCACCCGAGCCTTTGCAATTTACTTTACTACAAGGCACTAGAGTCGTCACGATTCGATTTTCACCTTTAGCCCCTGAGCTGTTACATTGACCTTTTTTTCAAAATCTCTTACCTTCTTTTTGCGCTCGCGGATCACCCTTCAAACATTGAGCCCTCTTGTTCTAGTTAAACTCATCCATCCTCACAGTGTCGGCTAAAGGTGTATGTTTCTTTGTGAGTCTCCTCTCTAGAGAGGTGCATGTGGACTTTCCTCTCGCTCCTTCTCCCCGAGGACACATGCAAAGAGGGGTAGTTATGGACACAATAATTTGTTCGGCACCCTAATGAATGTCATGAGCAGACAATAGGCCCAAAAGGAACCTCGAAGGAAGTTTGGACCTTGACTGAATTGAAAGCTGATAACAAGCCTAAGAGCAAATCTATCAGTCGGCACCGAGCCATAACCTGTGGTGAGATATCACGTCTTGCCCACCTTGAACTGAGACATGTCTCTCAGTGCCACCCTATTGACCCCATAAGGAGAAAACTGATTTTGATGATCATAAAACTAAATGAAATTGTGCTAACAAATTACTTGAGTATTTCAGAGTACATAGACAACAAGAATTAAAGAAGACAAAATGGATGACAAGAAGATCAAGGCAAAAAGAGATGAAGTACAAGTCAATCTAGGCACAAACATGTAAGAGAAGTGAGTTTTGATTTGCCAAAGCAAATATCGATTTCATAAAAAGGTTTCAAAACAATTTTGCATAACACATTTCTGAAATCGAGTAAAGTCATCTTTTGAGCAAAATTAACTAAACTAATTTTGCAACTACACTTTTCTAAAAGGCAGTCTTAAATGAAATTAGACAAACTAGTTTTCAAAATTAGCACACTACTTTTAAAATTAGCTAATCTACTTTCAGAGTCAAAACATTTTTAGCTAAGCTAATTTTGAGCAAGGCCTGACAGAAGCCTGACACAGTACGGCCTGCACAGTCTGTGCAGTAGTCTACCAAACTCCAACGGCTAGAAAACTAGCCATTTTATTGTCCTCTAGTGCTAGAAACTTGAGAGCAATTTTTCACCTATAAATACTTGCATTTACTCTAAGTTTTGGCTAATGAATGCAAGACCTTATTGAGCAATTACTAAGCAAAACTTTCAGCATTTTTATGGCATTCATTGAGAGCTTCATTGGTAAATCTTATCTCTCTTCTCATAGCATTAAATTGCAATTTATTGCAAAAGAGTGATTTATTTATCATCTTAAAATTTCAATCAAAAGATTTGTTCAAGTGAGGGTACATCACTTGCAAGAGGTTGTTAAGCACCTAGAAAGCTTAAAGAAGTTTGAAGGGGAATCAAACTTGTAAGAGGTTTTCTAAGCACCTGTGAAGATTGGAAGAGGTTTTCTAAGCACCTGAAAAGCTTGAAAAAACTGTAAAGGTTTTATCTCTTACCTAGGAAAAGAGATAGATAGTGAAGTGGAACTCTCAAGAAGAAGCTTGAGAAGAGTGGACATAGGCTGGATTTAGTCAAACCACTATAAATTCTTGTGCTTGAACTTTCTCAAATCTACTCTACTTTGATTTATTGTATATCAAGTTCTTTTATATCATTTGATTGAAATTTATTGAAATCTGAATGAGTATCCTTAAGAATTAAATGAAACATAATTGAAATTAGAAAACCAGAGCACTTAGCTAATTCTGCCATGAACAGGAGCGTGAACAGTAACTCTTTTGTAAAAGAAAATTAGCTAAGATAGATTTATCTTTTCTTATCCTTAACTCTGCCGTGAATAGTAACTCTTATGTAGAGAAAATTTAGCTAAGCTAGATTTAACCACTGTCATCCTTAGTTCACCAAAACTGAATATTCAAATCAGAATAGAACTCTCTTTAAAAGTATTTAGTCACTAATTCACATACTAGTTTAGAGCAATAACTTAAATATTGAAGAAAAATAAAAAAGTGACCAATTGACCCTCTCTTGGTCATATAACCTTAGGACAATAAATTAGTATCAGAGCCTAATCTTATTGCTCAAGGACTAACAACCTTAGGAAGATCCCAAAAATGGCTAGTACATCAAATCAAGCAAGAGTTTCTACCCCTTTAGTAGAAGGACATTTTATTACTAGATCACCTTTGTTTAATGGTTCAAATTATTCATTCTGGAAAACTAGGATAAGAAACTTTATTCAATATGTAGACATTTAATCTTGGAGAATCATATATAATGGTCCTCTTATTCCAATGAAAATAGAATAAGGAAAAGCTCCTGTCTCTAAGATAGAAGTAGAATATACTATAAGTGATTGGAGAAGAATTTCAATGAATGCCAAAGCAATAAATATTTTACATTGTGCTTTAGACTTAAATGAGTATAATATAGTTTTTGGATGTGAAACAGCTAAAGAAATATGGGACAAGCTGGAAGTCACACATAAAGGAACAAATCAAGTCAAGGAATCCAAAGCAAATATGCTATTAAAGACTATGAGTTATTTGAGATGAAGCTAGGTGAATCAATTGCTGACATGAGTACAAGATTCACAGATTTGACAAATCTTTTGAAAGCTCTTGGTAAAAGATTTAAAGAAGAAGAGCTTGTTAAGAAAATTTTAAGATCTATGCCTAAGTCCTGGGAAGCTAAAACTACTGTCATCTTTGACACCAATGACTTTTCAAGGTTTACGTATGATGATCTCATTCGGTCACTCATTGCACATGGAATGATGTTCAAAAAGAACATCACAAAAAAGGAGAAAACTAAAAAGGGTCTAGACTTAAAATCAGATGATGTAACAATAGACAAAAGCAAAACAATTGCTCTAAAAGTTACTCAATCTGAATCATCAAGTTGTTCAAGTGAAAATGAAGAAATGGCCATGTTGGCCAAAAGATTCATAAGAGTTTTTAGAAAAAGAGGTATGAAAAACAAGAAATTCACTAAGAAATATACTCCTAAAGATGATGCAACATCTCCTGTCTAGAAGAAATCAAAGGAAGCATTATGTTATGAATGCAATAGGCCAGGACATATAAGGCCAAATTGTCCCAGACTAAGGAAAAGAAGAAAAAGGAAAGAAAGCCATGGCTGCAATATGGACTACTTCAGACACCAGCTCCTCAGAAGATGTAGATGAAGGTGCAGAAACCTGCAGAATGGCACTGGAGGAACTTTCAAAAACTTCAATTAGATTATACCATGAGGTAAATAATTCTGACTCTCCAAATATAGAAGAATTAAAAATTGCATTTGCTAGAGTCTACAATGAGTACAAGAATTATAAGAAAAAGTGTAGTCACCTAAAGTTAGAGAATGAAACATTTAAATTAGAACTAGATATCCTAATTGAAATTCAGAATGAAAATAAATCTCTTAAATTCAATTAGGATTACTCAAGGAACAGAAAAATCAACTAGATAAATTCAGCAAGAACAATGAACTACTTATCAGAAAAAATCAAAGTCTAGAAAAACAAGTCAAACCTTGACAAATGACTTATCTAGATTTATAAAGGGAAAACAAAATCTTGGCATACTTCTAGAATCACTAAGACTGTCAAAAGAAAAATCAGGAATAGGATACAAAAACTTACCTAAGCAAAACAAATAGAAAAATTATTTTGTAAAAGCAACTTCATCCTATATGTCTATTGTTACATGTTTCTATTGTAACAAGGCTAGACATATAATTCATTCATGCCCCATCATAAGAGGATTCTCCAAAACAAAGATGATTTAGGTACCAAAAGGATCTATTTCCAGTAATGCTAACCTTCAAGTACCCAAAAAGGCTTGGGTACCTAAATTCTGAGTAACTTTTTGACAAGTGTGTCTGAGGAATGCAGCAGAATCAAATAAATGGTGTATTGACAGTGGATGATCCAGACACATGACAGGGGAAAAGAGCTACTTTTCAAAATTAACCATGAAGAATGAAGGCTTTGTCAGATTTGGTGACAGAGGAAAGGCTTAAATCATAGGAAATGGGACTGTAGGACTTCAACCCTGCATTGAGAATGTGATGCAGAACCCCAACCTATTGGAGACTGAAACAACACATACCCTAGTATTGATTTCTAGATTAGTTATTAATTCCCCAATCTAAAGAAACCTTAATTGATTTCAATTAAGAACACTTATTATGGATTGATTAAATTAACACGCACAGGAAATAAGATTCACACAATTGTATACTAACCTTATTCCTTCTGCAATGTCGAGAACCAAGACTCTCTTGGAGAAGTCAATTATCACTCAATGATAATAAAGAAAATTCATTCATCAGTTGTCGTCCAACATTTTAAGTGGCCTTTATATATAGCCACAATACAAAACTAGGGTTTTCTAATGAAATAAAGTCAAAAACCTAAAATACCCTTAATGAAAAAGGGTTTATTGCAGAAATAATGCCAAAATTATCGAGCGCGACTTTGTGATAAATTACACAAAGACTCTGATTCATTGGTTGCGAGTGCGACCCTCCCAGTCGCGATCGCGAAAAGGCGCCTGGAGAGACATAAACTCTGGGTCGTGGGTCGCGAGCGCGACCCTCAAATTCGTGAGCGCGAAAAGGCTCCTGGAGAGATAGAAACTCTAGTTCGTTGGTCACGAGCGCGACTTTCCCCTGCACGATCGCGACCTGGCTACTGTTCATGCACGAATGGTTGATTTTCTTCTAATTCCAATGTGGTGAGTTGGACCAGCCTTTGTCCACCCTCAGTAGTGAACATATCTTCAATCATGTTTAGTTGCATAAGTCCAGTAGAAGTTCCTTTGAGTTCTTTTGCCCTTGACCCTGTAATCGGTCCTTATGGAAGTGATGACTCAATTGACTCTAAGTGGAATGTGCTCACATCATCCCCTCCCCCTTGAAAAGGATTCGTCCTTGAATCTGTTTCAAAAGAAAAATGAGCTAAATCAGAAACATTGAAAGTAGCACTTACACCAAACTCACCTAGTAGATTAATCTTGTATGCATTGTCGTTGATCCGTTCCAGCACTTGATATGGACCATCTCCCCGGGCATCAAGCTTTGACTTCCTTTGGTTAGGAAATCTTTCTTTGCGCATATGGATCCAAACCCAATCACCTGGTTCAAATACAACTTTCCTCCGACCCTTGTTGGCCTATTTTGCATACATCTTGTTACGCTTCTCAATGTGCTCACGTGCCTTGAGATGTATAGACTTCAACAATTCAGCCTTCGCTTTCCCATCTAAGTTAGTTAACTCATTCAAAGGTAAAGGCATTAAATCGAGAACAGTCAACAGCACGCAACATAGTCCCTAAAGTCCTATTAACAACTTCAGTTTGGCCATCAGTTTGTGGATGACAAGTAGTAGAAAATAACAATTTGGTACCCAATTTTCCCCACAACACACGCCAGAAATGACTAAGGAACTTTGAATCTCTA
>CAOGCB010829311.1:0-10113 GCA_948266635.1 Cnidoscolus chayamansa | reverse complement strand
AATGTCTAGTTAATCCATAACTATGGCATATCGCCTCTAGTTCGAATATTTTGGCTAAAAGTCCAATTAATCAATAATTGTGGCTAAAAAGCCTAAAATTTCATCACTTTTGGCAGTAAATTGCCTAAATTACAGTTCATTCAACCAATTTGGCCCTAAAAGGCCCAAAAATCCCAATTTGGCCCTAAAGGCCCAAAATCCTAATTTGGCCCTAAAAGCCCAAAATTCACAATTAAGCCCTAAAGGCCCAAAAATCACAATTTGGCCCTAAAGGCCTAAAATCCCAATTTGGCCCTAAAGGCCCAAAATCCCAATTTGGCCCTAAAGGCCCACAAAACCAATTTGGCCCTAAAGGCCTGAAATCCCAATTTTGGCCCTAAATGCCAAAAATCCCAATTTGGCCCTAAAGGCCCAAAAAATCACAATTTGGCCCTAAAGGCCCAAAATTCACAATTTGGCCCTAAAGGCCCAAAAATCACATTTTGGCAACAAATGCCTAAAAAACCCAATTTTGGCACCAAGTACCCAAAAAACAATTTTGGCACCAAGTACCCAAAAAATAATTTTGGTACTTAGTACCCAAAAATCAAAGCCCTTTAAAAAAGACAATTTCAAACTACGTGGACTTTGATCCCTTATTCAAATAAAGGGTACGTAGACATGTTTGGGATTTAACCCCAAATAACAAGTCAAAAACAACAAAATCATCAAAATTATCAAAACACTTTCCCTGCATTTCATCTACATTTAACATGTTAGTTAATCTGTATGACATGATCTCGGAATCCACCTTGGGTTCGTAGACTATGCCTTTAATCTATTTGGCTAATTAATCTAGAAATTAGGTTAATTAATTAAATTGGAGTCATAGGGTTTTTTCCTAGTTTACCCTAAAATAATTAAACAAGGTGGCGACTAACATTCACGTGCATTCATCCCTATCACATTGCATTGCACTTGCATATGCATCATCCTCGGGGAGGGGTTCACAACCCATAAATTTTTTTTGTATTTATTTGGTCCAACCTAACTTCCTATCTTGGTCCATTTTATTTTCAGCTTTTAGATATATCTCTTTATTTAATTATTTTGACTAGTTTAGGCTTTTTTTTTTACAAAGTCCAAAACATGAAAGTTATAGCCACCATCTTAAATAAAATTCATGTTAAATTTCATAATTTTATCTGGTCATTAAGGCTTCCAAATAAAAATAAATCAGACTGCCTTATACTGAAATTTCAGTAATCAGGAAGTTTCAATTTTTACTTGTTCTTACTATATTTTCATGCCATAAACGATAGAATTTAGTGAAATAGAATTCTGAAAAATTGTAGTCAACATTCACAGATTTCTATTGGTATATTATTCATTATTTTTAAGACATCAATTGGTTCTAAAAAATGGGATTTATTTCTCACTATCATGTACATGATTATTTTCAAATAAATTTGTAAATTAAATTTCACATATGATAAAAAATATTCTTTATTAAATCATATATTTATTTATTCAAATTTTTGACATTACATACAAATTTTCGGGATGTTACATAATGCTGTAGATCAACAATATTCATTATTTTAAGACATCAATTGGTTCTAAAAAATGGGATTTATTTCTCACTATCATGTACATGATTATTTTCAAATAAATTTGTAAATTAAATTTCACATATGATAAAAAATATTTTTTATTAAATCATATATTTATTTAGTCATATTTTTGACATTACATACAAATTTTCGGGATGTTACATAATGTTGTAGATCAACAATATCAACGATCTCCTTAGTCAATCCACCAATGAATCTAACCATTGTAGATTAGTCATCCTCTTCTACTTTAGCTCTAATCATGGCCATCTCCATCTCTTTGTAGTAATCCTCTACACTTCTGGACCCCTGTGTCAAACTTTGTGATTTTCTATGTAAATTCCTATAATAATAAGTAGGAATGTACCTTTTCTGCATGATAAATTTCATCTCATCCTAAGTGCGGACAAGTCTCTCCCTATATCGTCTCTTGTTTTGAACCAGTTGATCCCACCATACACTCACATAATCTGTGAATTAGACTACTACAAGTTTAATCTTTTTTTCCTCCAACTAATTATGGCACTCGAATATATGATCAACTTTTCACTCCCATTCTAAGTATATCTCTGGGTCATTCTTCCCCTAAAAATACAGAATTTTCAACTTTATGCTGCCCAAATTGTTATCTCTCCTTTGGGTATTGTCTCTCACCATCTCAAAATTATATTTTGCTAGTTCAGTATCTTCTTCCTCCTCCAATGTCACTCCCCTCCTTGGGTGCCTCTCAAATCTGCAATCCACTGAAGTGCTAGCTATGGGCTCCCTATTTTGTTTCATTTTATCTATTCTCTATTGGACTAGTTCTAACTCAACCCTCATCATCTTTCTCATCTCACCCAAACAATGTATCAAACATCAACTTATTGTCACCTACTCCATTTTCCCTATCAGATGAACTGTGATCAGACATGTTGCTGCACAAAGAACGTTAGTAATAACAATAAAGAAAAAAGGCCTCGCAAATCACTCCTTCACATGTTTTCACTCACAGATGAAACTTTTTCTCATGTTTCACACAATTTTTGGATTTTCTCTCAATATTAATCTCACCACTCCACTTTCATTTGCAATTTCTTATTTTAGAACTAACTCAATGGAATTCCTTCAAGTAAACCACTAAGATAAACCAACGTAACAACTCAAAATTCTAACGACAATTAAATGCTGTAAGACAAAGGACTCTTAATGGACGATGAATAGATGTAATGGAAAAGACAATGAACGCAAATGAATAAACAAATAAATGAAGATATCAATGGAAAACTCAATCGATATTCAGCAACCTCTTATCAATGAAACTCAATTGATTTTGTTTATCAACGAATTTGCTTCTTTTTTTATTAATGAATTTGCTTTTTCTCTTTTTTTATACGAATTTTTTTTCTTCTTCTTCTTTATACGAATTTTCTTCTCCTTTTTTTTTAAATCGCTACACAACTAGGTTTCAATGAAATCTCATGCTTGGAATTTTGCAATTCAGAGAATCAAACTCTTCGAACAAAATCAATGGTAATTGAATATCTTTTAATCGAATGAAAAGTGTAGTAGGAAGAATCAAAATTCTTTTGATAACAACTGAACAATGGAATCGAAAGACTAGGTATAGAAGATGGAATACGAAAGCAAACGATAAACAAAAATATGAACAAGGATAGATTTTACCCGATTCAATGAACCATGAGCTTTGATACCAAATGATGTGAACCCTAGATAAAGATCTAAGACCTAACGATCAATAGAGGTTTCAAACCCCCGAATCAAAATTGAATCGAATAATGGCGCGTAACTCGACCTAATTGAACCTGTCAATTAGAACCTAAGTTATCAAGATCGATCTCTCCAAGCATTAGATGGAGAAATCAAAAGCAGTTCTATTCGTAAGAACCAAAGGAAGAAAGAGTTCTCTTAATAAAATTTCATAAAAAATAAACCCTAATTTTAGTTTTTACTGTCATAACAAGTATTTATACTCATCCTATCGTCTAAACACTTAGGATAGTAGCCTAAATACATATATGGTCGGCCTAGAAAGCGAAAATGATAAAGAAATGCGAAAATAAATAAAGGCTAGTAGGATGGCCGATGGTGTAGGAAGCAAGGCCGACGGCCTTGATTCGATAGATAGCATGAAGGCCGGTAGGAAGGCCGACGACTTAGATGGGTGCTTGGATGCCTTCCCTCATTTGACGTCGTCGGTCCATTGCTGACGTCTCCTGCTTCATCCCCACTTCTTCAACCTTGCCTCTAAGATGACAAAGTCAGTTCGAGAGAGATTTGTGTATCCAAATCTTTCCCCTACTAAGTGGCCACCTCCTTATATAGTGAGGTTGGCTTGGCTTAGTTCGGCGATCGAACCTAAATTTTTGTGCCACCTAGCTAAATTTCTATTTTAATCCCTCTATTATTTAAAATTTACTTTTATACCCTTAAAACTTTATTTTTTTATCATTCAAACACCTAATCACTTTTTCAATCTAATTTCTATATATTACATGAATATTCCATTTGAAAATTGGAATTTCAACTTTGAAAAAGTACCGGGTGTTACAGTTTATGCATGTGTTGGCTTAATTGTTGAGTTGCATAAGTGATGTTTGGTCTAGTTAAAGTTAGGTATAGTAGTTTACCTATTAGGCACCTGTATATTTTAGAGTTCAACAAAGGGAGGTTGTTTATATTAGAAAGGTTAAGGCCTTTAGAGAAAAGGACAATAACTAGCTTTGCTTCTATGAATCCAGCTTCTTGCAAAAGATCTAGGGAATATTTTCTCTATTTGAGAAAAGTACTTGTTAAAGATCTAGCCAACTTAATGCCTAGAAAGTAGTGGGAATATCCTAAGTCATTGATTGTAAATTGTAAGTGTAGTGACTGTTTAAGCTGTTGAATCTCAGTTTCACATATATTTGTAATAAGCAGGTCATTAACATAGCCTAACCCTTTGGTGAAGAAACAATGGTCATAGGTAGACTGTGTGAGTCGTGGCTACTGTAAGCTAAGGGATAATGTTTTATTTGTGTGCATGCTTGCTTATGTCTATAGAGACTCTTATTAAGCTTGTAGACTAGATTGCTTGGACTTTTGTGTATCTTGGTGGAGGAATCATATAAAATTCTTCATCAATTTTGCCATGGAGATAGGCATTGTTGAAGTCAATCTAGTGACATCTCTTAAAATGTATGTTTTTGGTCATTTAAATTGAATAAGTTGTATTCTTTGAAGTTTAAGAGATAACCAATAGAAATTTAACTCTAGGGTCAAATTTTATTTTATGTGATTGTAAGTTTGCAGCAAAACATAGAAAATTAGTGTTTCTTAAAAAGGTGTGATTTGGTCTTTTCTTAAAAAAAAGATCTCATAAGGTGATTTCCAATTTAAGATGGATTTAGGAATAAGATAGATAAGAAGTGTAACAATTTTTTTATGTGTAGTTATGGTGTGGCCACCTGTAAAAGGTGTTTATATTTTCTCTCAATAATACCAATTTTAGCATTTTTAATTTCTAGAGATTTATCCTCTATTAGCAAAGAGCCAGAGAAATTTTCTAGTTATGAATTAGGTGTGTAATCAATAAGAGATGCTTGGTTACAATTTCGAATCTATTATTTTATGTTTGCTCTAGTTTTGTTGTTTTTAATGTTGAAATAAATTTTCTTTATTCATGGGCAATGAATTTCAATGTATTAGGGTTATTCATATTTATAGAAGCTTTAATTTTTCTTACTTAACATAGTTATTGGTTCAATTTATGCACGGTGAGGTGTGTAAGGAGATATTCTTTGATGATGAAGTCCTTTTAGACTCAGGGCATTCTATTCTATTATCCATTCTAATTGCTTTTATTCTTGTGGAGAGTTGTATCTATATAAAATGGAAGAAATTCTGTAGAGTGTGGACAACATTGGTCTTATCTTAGAGAAGATATGTCTCTATCACTATAAAGTAATATTTGACAATTCTTAATATGACACTCCTTACCTAAATTGTGTGGAGCATGGATAAGGTCTTTCACTCTTTATACTATATGCGTTTATCATATTCTTAAATAATTTATTATAATCTTTAGTCAATTTAGATCCTTATTCACACATGTAGATGCACATATTGTTAAACATCAACAATAATATAATACAAATATGTATCTTTATTTATTATTCTTACATCAAAATCACAATCTTTTTATATATATTTACAACTCAGTGTGCAAATATAGATGTGTCATTATGTACATGCCAAAATACAAAGGGATACATATATCTATATGAAAGGGAAAGACCATCTAGATGCTTTCTAAGTGGAGGTAGAGCTTTTGGAAATTGACTCTGCTCCAACTATGTACAACCTATGTGTGACACAAACCAACATGCTGAGCTTATGGTCAGTGGGTGTATATAAAACATATATGGCAATAACAACTTATATAATGAATGATAAATAAGACTGGTAAAATATAACGGAACATGTTTGTCAAACCCATTATGTTATACACAGTTAACGTCATTATATAAGATGTTAGGGAATATATTATGTTAGAGACTTTAGTAACAATAGAAGGTTACTAATATAATCACAATAATGTTTAAGGTTAAAGCTAAGCACAAATAAGTAGCACTAGGGGAGGTGCTAGCTTACATCGACGTGCTTATAACTTCAGTTTAATTCATAAATAGAAAGAGCACTTTAAACATGTTTAATGAGTGGAAGTAAAATTTTAAAATAAGCTACACAAAGTTATCAAAATTGCAAATTTAAGTTACTCGGTAAAACTTGAAAGGGGAAAATGGATTAAATGATAAGTATGCTTTTGTACATAGGGGCTGAAGTATAATTTTTTAAAAAGAAATTGAAATACACATGTAAAGAACTTGAATAACACATAAATAAAGCTTAGTAGGTCAATTTACAAAAGCTTAAGTTACAATGTAGAAATAGAAAAACTTAAGTAGGTCAATATAAAATTACCAAAAGTTTATAAGGCAAAACTAGTCCTAGACATCTAAGGTGTTGCCCAAAGCCATCCCATCTCTACAACTACCTTAATAGACTAAAGAGCCTATAGAAGAGGTATCCAACATAAGTGGGTAGCTACTTCTTAATCTCTCTTCCAAACGTAGGTGCACCTTGCCATCCACCATAGATAGCTTTCAAGCAAAGCTTGTAAACCCAATTTCCTACCAAGTTTTAAAGTGTCCTAGGACCCAAAAATCCTTTCTAACATCACAAGGAAGAGTATAAAAGAAGGAGAAATCAAGAAAAATCAGATTTGGTATTGATTTGAATTGAGTTTTGATGGTGGAACCAAGATAGGGTGTTGTTTGAGCATAGGTTGCAGCACATGGTTACAATTTTTGAATAATCAATAAGAGATGTTCTTGGAACATGGTTGCATAACATCTTAGGATTTGTGAATATGTGTTTGGAACATTAAATTTGATAGGGAAAGTTCGATTCAAGTTTAACCAAAGTTGTATACATGTAGGATTTTAAAAGAAAAAAATATTGGTTTGTGTTTGGTTGTGGCCAACTTTAGTATAACTTGGGAGGGGAATTTGATGTGGTTTATCATATGAAAATAGACCTAAATATATCCTAAACATTATGTATAGCTGAAAGGAGGTGCTGGAGTGAATAAATTTTGAATTTAGGTACCACGTCTTGGTGATGTCCAAGTGTTTTGTTTTGGTAATTTATTTTGACCATGACTACCATTAAAAATGTGATATTTGAATAATATAAATGTGTAAAAGAATAGTGTTAAGTTAAGATAACTATGGGTGGATAAAAATGGAACCAAACCTAGGTTAGTGGAATTGTGTCATTAAGGTATAGGAATGATGCCAATGTGTGCATAGAATTTTTATGTTGTATGCAAAATTTCATGTGTATACAAATATGCCTAAATTGTAGTAAATTTTGCTACCTTAGGTGCATATTTGTGGTAGGCATTATAAAAATCATTGTCATGATAAATGATATTTTAATGTTGACCTAATCAGGTAAAAACTTGACTTTGCACGAATTGTTACATAAGTGCTAAGCTATTGTCATGTTGCAGCCCCATTTTGATTATGATCATATGATTATTGTTCTTAAATGTTTCATGCTTGAAACACTTGCATAAATGACCTATAATTGATATAAAATAGCAAAGGCCAATATGGTGATCGTCGAAAGGTTGTGCTAGCAAGCTTGGGCACGAAAAGTGCAAATTGTGATCAATTTTGCATTTAAATTTGGAATGACATAAAATTGTGTTGAATTGTGCATGATGCATATTTGAATACATGGAATGGTCATTTGACATAATTCAGATTTAATATCAATGCATGTTCCTCAATGACACATAATGACACACAAAAGATAATAAATGGTAACATTGGCCCTAATGTACTTTAGTAGGTATCAAAGTTAGCATAAAGGTAAGGCATGCCATAGTTTTTAATAGTACTGCACCATACTGATAATTTTGGGGCTACTATGGGTACCTCATCAGTTTGGCTAGTTTAGAGCCTTACAACATGCATACAGACAATTTAGACGCCTTGTACTTGTTATTAATAACACTTGTACTTGGCTGCTTACATCCTCGTATCTAGTGCAAATTGTGATAAATTTTGTATTTGAGTTTGGAATGACATAAAATTGTGTCGAATTGCAAATGATGCATATATGAATACATAGAATGGTCATTGGGCATAATTTAGACATAATGTAAATGCATGTTCCTTCGTGACACACAATGACCCATAAAAGACGATAAATAGTAACATTGGCCCTAATGTACTTTAGTGGGTAGGCATGCCATATTTTTTAGTAGTACTTGATGAATCTAGTAAACTTTCATTGATGTTTTGTCTAAGATGATGAAAGCCAAAATGAATATGTTCTTATATATTGATGTCTGCCTAAGATGATGAAAGACCACAAACTGAATATGTTCCTATATATGTTTTTTTTTTTATCTAAATAAAGGTATTAAGAATCCTATTCAGATCACACAATCAAATTAGATTAAACAAAAGATCAGCATTGATCAGATTTGCAACAATTTGAATTTTACAAATTTGCAAAACCAGATTTCCAACTCTTAATTTCTATTGTCAGATTTAACAAAATCTGGTTTAGATTTTTGTAGCAACAAACTTTTAGATTGCATGATATAAACTCAAATCAGATTTCAACAATAAAAAATCCAACAAAATCAGATTGCAAATCTAATTTCAAGCTGATTTTGAGGCAGAATTGGAGTCCACTTCTCCAGCAATAACAGAAACCACGATCAGAGTAGAATCTGTAGCCATATGAAGCAGATTTGATGAGATCTTCACACCAGATTTCCAACAGCTCTTCGACTATAAAAGGTGCTACACATTGGTGGAAAAATTAATCAATGCAATCAAAGAAAACAAAGCAAACTAAGTGAACTATCTAAAGCAAGTTACTGAGCTAACATTTGAGCAAATTACAGAAGTGTGAAGTGTTAAGCAAATCGATCTATCAGAAGCGAAACACGCCAACCTTCATCAGCATAAAAATTCTCTTGAACTCTTTGCTTTGTTACTTTTCATTTGAGAATTTTTGTTGTATTAATTTTGAATTGTTTTTCTTAAGTTGAGAGAATTATACTAAGAGTATGCGATATACTCAAATGTATAAGTGTGAGGCATAATCAATTTTATTACCAGGATTTGAGTCGGCTAGATAGTAGCGGGGTTAGCTACGGGTTGGAAGAGAGAGTTACTTCTTCTAGATTGTATTCTAGGATTCTAAGGGAGGTCAATAAAATTGATTGAAATTCTAAGGGTTGGACAACCCCTAGGCGGAGACGTAGATTATTAGAAGCTGAACTTCATAATCATATCGCGTGTCTTATCATTTTAAATTTCCGCACAAACTGTTTCTCATTCATTTTTAAAAATAATATGTTAGTTCATTTCAAAGCCTTCGAACTTGCTTTACAGGCCTTGAAAAAGGTTTCAAACAGTTTTCAGCAGTTTTTAGAATATAACACACTTTTACGTTTCAAGGCCTTGAACTTCATTCTAAAGGCTTGAACAAATTTTCAAAAGATTAAGAAAAAAATAATTAACGGGCATACTCTATTCACCCCCCCTCTAGAGTATGTTTTATCCTATTATATTCTTCAATTGGTATCAGAGCCTAACTCACGTTTTTTATCTAACCATCTGTGAGCAGGAAAATGAATATAGTAGGGGATGGAGGATTTGCACAGGGACGTTCGACCAATCGACCTCCACTGTTCTGCGGAAACAATTTCACACATTGGCGTTCTCTGATGCAAATGTTCATCATTTATCAAGACATGGAACTGTGGGATATAATTAGAAGGGGTTCAAAGATTCCGACAAAAAATGTTGATGTGTGAACCCCTCCCCGAGACTTGCATAAGAATGATACAGATGCAAATACAAATAGGAATGGATACACTTAGAGTGTGTGTGTGAGTCGCCACTTAATTTAATTATTTAGGGGTGAATTAAGAAAAACCCTATGACTCCAG
>CAOGCB010829233.1:0-11451 GCA_948266635.1 Cnidoscolus chayamansa | reverse complement strand
TCTGTTGACACGTTTTGATTGCAAAAAAAGATGGCACGTGTTGATGTGTGAAGGAGATTTTGCCACGTCCTCATTTAATTTTTATATAACCTTCGAATTTTGAGGAAGGCATTTAAATTAGATTACGATCTGTTAGATTTTTTATTATTCTCTTTTTCTCTGATGAAGATTTTAATGGATAAATGGAGATGTCCAAATAAACTTTGTTTGTTTCTTTTTTATGTATATATATGTACCCAAGAGCCGATATCGTTGGGAAACTAAGACCAAAGAAGTAAAAGAATGTCCTTTATTGATGATCATAAATAGGAAAAAAAATTTCCGATCGATTTTCACAGAAAGTGAGTTAGGTTAGGCGGTGACAGATGTTTCAATTGAAAAATTTCCAGTGTGTTTAATAGTTTCCGAGGTCTTGGTGTTTGCTTCGCGGAGTTCTGGTACTGCTTCCTTCATGTTGTGGATACTGTCTATCACATAATCAGCCCCTGAAATTCGATTCGATCCCCCCACCTGTAGCCCAGTTTCTTTTTCAGATTAGCATTCGAGGGGCCAAAAGAAAATTCTCAGATCAGATAAGCAAGAATGAGAAATTTACCAACACAGTCCTCAGTCCCATTTGCTTCCCTGTCTGTATGTTCCGGATGCTATCATCAAAGAATATCTGAAAGAAGAACAACGCAGTATATACATAAAACTCCTAGGCAAGAAAATTATTGAACTTTTAACCTAGTTATGAAATCCACTTACTGTTCTTTGCGGATTGATGTTAGCCAACTTAAAAGCCTGCTCAAATGCATCTTCAAATGGTTTGCAGACTATTGGAGTTTTAGGAAGCATTGAACCCATATCAGATTCAAAGATTTCAGGCATTTCAGTTCCAAGTTGAAGCTTAGTTTTATCATCATAACTTTTACTGGCTTCGTCGCAGGGATTTAGGGTCTCGAAGCATATAATCCTCTCAAAACAGTCCTCCAATCCAAGCTTGGTTAGGGTTTTAGCAACATGGGCTTTATCAGCATTTGAGAATATCTGTCATAACAAAAACCAAAACATTATGTTAAAGAAAAAGGCTTTCAAATCCCTTGTCTAAGTAGGACAATATGAAGAGTCTGGAACTGCAGTGTAAATGTCAATGCCAGAGGAACTTACAACTTTACGGAAAGGCAAACTAAGCAGAAGACTCCTTAGAACATGGTCAGGCTTCAGCTTATCATAAGGTAGTCTTCCATGAACAAAGCTGCAAATTGTAATTCGAACTTTGAGAGATAATCATCATGAATATAGATAGGAAAAATAAAGAACCCATTTACAGCACATACCTGTGGTATTCATCATTGTCAAAATCATAGCCAACAGCCTAAAGAATTGTTAAGAAAACATTAGTTTTAATTCAGAATGTATAACAGTTGTTGAAATTATTCCATTTTTAAAATTTTATATAAGGGAAGAATATATAATGCAGTACCTTGAGACCTGCCATTGAGGTTCCATAATTCTTGTACAATTCTTGATTCAATTGAGAGGCTTTATGTTCTGGAATACCTAGCTTCTGAACCATATATTCTGGAGTGGGCAAGAAGAGACAATTGATTAAGAAAAGAGCAAAACAAATTGAAAAAGATTGACATCTCAGGATTTATGAGGAATGCTGCGCACAACATACCTTGAATGTTCTTGGTGCATTCCTTTGAGAAACCAGTGCTTAGGGGATAAAGGGTATCATCCAGGTCTAAAAATAATCATAATTAATAAGATTAATACATTAGAGATTGTTATGATCCTTTTCCAATAGGAAGAAAAGAAGAAGAAGAGAATATAAATGGGGGGACGCTTACCAAAGAGAAGAGTAGTATATTTCAGCAGCAAGGATTGCTGGAATTGATCTTGATATGACATGTTGAGTTGTTGATTCTGAACTCTTTGTTAGGGAACAAGAAAATGAATTGAGGAGGAGGTAGAAGAAAAGTGCAGAGATGGGTTGAAGCTGCGAAGAAGAGTGCAGAGATGGAAATAATGGGTTGAAGCTGTGAAGAAATTGGAGGATATATAGAAGAGAGCATAGGGAGAGGACAGAAACAGCACCTACTTTGATTTCCCATAAATTATTATTACCCACTTCTTTTTGACTTGTATGCAAACATAGAAATTTCTGGAACTATAAGCTATTCACACCAACACCAGAGAATGCTTTTTTAGGTGTTTTTTTTTCTTTCTTTCACCTTTATTCTATTCTGTATACAGCAAAAACCATCAAACGAAATCATTATATTCTTTTTTTTTTAAATAGAAATATTTTGATGGTGAAATTTAATTAAAATTAGACAAGAACAAGTGTGGTGCTGGACAATAATTGAAGATAGGGTAGGCAGAATCATTTAATTTCACATGTATGATTCTTCTCTTGTTAACATTATTGTATTGTATGCATGATGTGAATGCATTAAAACAAGTCTCTATTTTATAAGTTTCTATAACTTAAAATAGTATTTATTTTTTTTTAATAAATATATCTCTAACTCATTATTGAATTGTTATTATATATTTTTCTCATATGACTGAATTTTCTTGGTCCTTTTAAATTCATCTTTGCCATTTTGCTAACATGTAAAAATAAATAAAATTTTGAATGAGTTTCTTTTTCTCTCCATTGTACTCAAAGAAAGATGAACCTTTTTTTTGGTCTACTCTCCAGGGACAAAATTGGATTGAAAGTCAAATTGAATAGATGAAAAATTAACATAAACCCAATTTTATGATAAATTGTATTTGCTGTTAATAAAATATTATAAAATTCTTTATATGATGATAGAAGTAATAAATTTGAATAGAATTATAAAATAATCATAAGAAAAAAAAGTATAGTTTGATTGATGTGTATATTTCAATTATTTAATTCGGTAAGAGTTGATTAGTAACAGTAACACGTTTGAACATAAACTATAATTTTATAAACATCTGGATGCTTTTTTAGTTTATTATTATATATATTAAATTTATGGTATTAAAAAAATATGCATACATATAATAATTTATTTTGTTAAATTAAAGATTATTTTGTGGTTTTAAAGAGAGGATTAGTAATAAACAAATAATTATTGTTTATTATGATTATATAAAGAGGGTTTGGCTGAATGTCAAAGCAAGAAATTGAATTCATGGGAAAGGAAAGGGCAAAGTCAGCCAACTTTGCTTCATCTTTGAATTTTCTGAGCTCTCATTTGGGGACCAAACCAATCGAACCTTCGGCAACTGCATTTGCTATGCCCAAACCACAAACCGTCTTATCCTGTGGTATTATAACAAAAAATAACTTATGCCCTTGCAGGTTAGTGGTGGTGTCTAAAAAATAGTCACATAATATATATAATTTATTAATTAGATTATTTTAAAAACTTGAAAATTAATTGGTACCCTTTACATTTTTCAGATACATATTCACTAATCCAATTTTTTTTTCTTAACCTTATATTTTTTTTAATACATAATTAACCCTCAAATTTTAGGTCTTAACATTATCTATCATTAAGCCAATTGTCTAAATAATCATTTCTCATTTGTTTTATATAGAATCGCGGATCATTAAGCTTTACACATTAATTATAATTATTTTTATTTTTAATAATTTTTGCAACATGATTTAGAATATAATATGGGGAAGATATTAAACCATATTCTTATAAATAAATAAAATAAAATAAAAACTCATTTAGGCGAGGCTCGATGAGGACTAATATTTCATAAAACTCGTCCCTTTTGCACAGGATAAAATAAAAATATTGGATACAATCGCTTTTCAAATCAATGATTGCCAATAAAAACTAATGTTAGCACTTCACGATTAATTCTAAATGTACAAATACTTGAATTAAATTCTCACGTATTCATTAAAAATTCCAAATGGGTGTTTAAATTTCTAGACAACATCTAAATAAGTGCCCAAGATGGTATGAAGCTTATATTTGTTAAATGCCATTACGAGCATAAATGAAAATTTTAGAAAATTAAGCTGCGGACGAACAAATAAAAAATGTACAATACAAACACTTGGATGCCTCCAAAAGTTATGCAGGGGCAACCTGTATCGGTGAACTGTCATCCTCCTCCTTACTACTAACTGGAATTTCCGTATCCTCTTTAAAACCTTCCTTAAATCTGTCATAGTTTGTAATTTCACTTGATTTGAATGGTCGTTCGCCCAAAGCTCGAATCAGGTCATCTTGGTGAAGAACTTCCTTTTCAAGCAACAGCTCAGCGATCTCAGCCACTTGTTCTTTGTGTTCTTCTACAAGTTGGACGGTCCGTTCATATGCCTTGCCCACCCATTCTCGCACTTCACTGTCAATAAGTGCTCCAGTTTTGCTGCTGTAGGGCTTAGACATCTCCAATGTATCTTCCCTTGGAGGGAAAGATAGGAGACCCACCTTGTCACTGAAGCCATACACAGCCACTTGGGCATACGTCATCTTTGTTACCTTCTCCAGGTCATTTTGAGCTCCTGTTGAGATTTTCCCCAACAAAACCTGCATAAAGAGAACATCTTTTATTACATTAAGGTGAGGACGTGAAAACATTGTTTGATCATTGGCTTAGTTTTAATCCATTTTCATATGTTTTAGCAAGGTGGTGCACAAGTGTGCACAATGAGTGAGACAATGTGGTTAAATATGATAGCATATCATACAATCTATGTTTTTACTGTTCAGTTTTTGTAACCTTTCTAAAGCTCATTCTCATTCCACATAAAAAGATTCCGTAATGTTACCTGCTCAGCTGCCCTACCTCCAAGGGTCATGCACGTCATATCAAACAATTGCTCCTTGGTCAAGAGAAGATTTTCATTAGGAACATATTGTGCAAATCCAAGTGCAGCAGTGCCACGGGGAACAATTGTCACTTTCAGAAGTGGTTCTGCATGTTCCAAGAACCATCCAGTAACAGCATGGCCTGATTCATGATAAGCAACAGTCCGGCGTTCCTGCTTGCTAATTACCTGCTTTACACAACGGGAATGTTAAAACATTTATTATACCAGCTCTTGAAGAGAGGAGGGGGGAATCATCATAAAATCGCAGCAAAATGAATTTCTAGTTTGGCTGGGAAGTTACTTCTTAATAGAACTTAAAAAATAATAATAAAAAGAAGAAGCAGAAGATGAAGGTATCTGTGTCTGTGTCTGTGTGTGCCTGTGCTCTGAAGAAAATCTTCTATGCATCATGCAAGAGATTTTATCTTCAGTGGAACCCCAAGAACTCACTTGCAACCACCGAATAAAGATGTCTTACCCTATTCTTCTTCTCCAAACCACCAATGATTCTATCTATTGCTGCCTCAAAATGTTCCATTGCAACCTGTGATCCTTCATTCCTAGCAGCAATTAGTGCAGCTTCATTACAAACATTTGCAATATCTGCGCCAGCAAATCCAGGAGTAAGGGCTGCAAGCCTTTGAGAGTAATATGATGGCTTGTGATCAAGTTTTATTTTTTTCAAGTAGATCTGGAATATCTGTTCACGGCCTTTAATATCAGGCTTATCAATGGAAATCTGGCGATCAAATCGGCCTGGTCTCAACAAAGCTTTGTCTAAAATGTCTGGTCTATTAGTGCCAGCAAGCACAACAACACCAGAAGTAGTTCCAAAGCCATCCATTTCTACCAACAACTGATTAAGGGTGCTTTCCCTCTCATCATTGGAACCTGAGAAGCCCCCTCGTCCCCTCGCTCTGCCAATTGCATCAATCTCATCAATAAATATAATACTAGGGGCACACTGCCTTGCTTCTTGAAACAAATTTCTCACTCTGGATGGTCCAACACCAACAAACATCTCCATGAAATCTGAACCAGAAATGGTGAGGAAAGGCACGTCAGATTCTCCTGCAGTTGCTTTTGCTAGAAGGGTCTTTCCAGTCCCTGGAGGGCCTACCAAAAGAGCACCTTTAGGTATTTTAGCTCCCAATTCCTCGTACTTCTTCGGATTCTTGAGGAAGTGTACAAACTCCATGATTTCTTGTTTTGCCTCATCACAACCAGCAACATCTTTGAAATAAACCTGGAGCATCCATCAGGGATAAAATGAATAGATATTGCACATGACATAGAAACTCTGTAACGTAGTTCTAAAGAATGTCTTTTTAAATGATTACAGAAACAAGTAATGCAAGAAACTGGTGGTCTCAGAAGCTAGATGGAGTAAATTAGGCAATCATTATTGACAAATGAAAGGGGAAGCTAACCTTATTTTTAGCATTTTTGTCCACTTTGGTTATGTGGGCCTTCCCTATGTTGAATATTCCACGGCCACCCTTACCACTGCCACCACCTACACCTAATCCGCCTTGCATTCTCCGTCCCATGTACATAAGGGTTCCCAAAAGCAAGAGAGTCGGTGCAAACCTCATTAATTCTTGGTACCAAACCATTTCAGATACATACGTAACAGGAACAAAATCATGAGGGTCTATCCCTAGTGCTTCTTGGGCTTCCTCTAACTTCTCCTCAAAAGATTCAACACTTCCAATATTGAAGTAGTATTTATATTGGCCCCCAACTCCTCTAGCAGGGGCACCATTAATGGGACCTTGCACAACATCGTCACTAGTTTGATTCTTAGGCAAGCTCCTCACATACACTTTAGCAACTGATTTGTTGGAAACAACTATACGGTCAACTAAACCTGGTTCCAGAAGCTTGTTTTTGAATTCTTGGAAACTAATCTGCCAAAAAAAAGATTAAAAAAGCACATGAGATAGAGACATAGAGTAGCTTAAGAAATGATATGCATCTCCACTATCTATCTTCCTAACAGCAAGGTTGTTCCACCACCAATATAGATTCTCCATATTATTTTGTATCAGTCCATTAACAGTGACTTCAGTCACTAATAATTTTTTGCAAATTTAACTCTCTACAGGAATATTATATTAATGCATTAAAAAAGGCAAATCACTATCAAATACATTATCTTGAAGTAGAAGCATATAGAAATATAGCGTAATAAGAATACTGTAAATCTGCTTGTGAGAAAAAAAAATCTAAAAGTAGGAAGCGGATGGTAGTGAACATGTTGTTGCATGTATAACGAGGAAGAAGAAATCAGAATTGTCCACTTTGTTCAACTTAAAATAGTTCAAATTGTGACTCAAAAAGTCACTGTTGTTATTTATTCTGTAAACTAAACTAAAAAACTAACAGGTGGTTACTGGTTAGCATGCTAACAGTTAATATTCATTTAAATTAAAGATGCAGTGAAGCACAGTGTCGAAACATTCTATGGAAGAAAACCAGATTGCTTACCTGTTGCTGTTCAGTAGGACCAAAAGAGAAGGTAGAAAGAAGTATCCCAATCACTAGTAAAGGGGTAAGTAAATTGAATTGCTTAATGAATGTTTTTTGGAAGTTCCACTCATCATCTGCATTTGAATCCTCTGAAATGGGAAAGGGATGTTTAGAATTTGGGGAAAAAGTTTATGTGCTGTAAAAGAGACAGCTATGAGGAAATGCCACGAAAATGCCAAAAAAACTCATGCGTATAGAGGAAGGAAAAGAAAAAAAAAAGGTTGCAACTTCCAAACAGTAGCATGCATTTTTAACAGATTCTTCCCCGAGTATGCTCTCTCTCTCTCTCTCTCTCTCTCTCTCTCTCTCTCTCTGCACGCCCGTGTGTGTATATATATGTATATATGAGTTGGCAGTAAACTGCACATTCACCAGGAATTTCGGAGATCCAGTTCTTACTAGGCAGGCATTTCAAGAATTTGTAATAGATGGATGACACAACATTATCCTTTCCCCCAAATTTCAAAAGCAGAACCCAAAACTGCACTAATAAATTATGCTAGTTCTTGCAAGCTAAGAAGATTGTATTTGCCTATTAACATGAAAAAACTACCTTGTTGGCATATTATAACATTGTTTCCCTCGACAAAATTAAAGATCTAACATAAATTAAAGAAAGAAAACTACAATAAGCTTGTGCATTCTGGAGTGATATTTTGCCTAACAAAAATATAGCTTTCATTTCTCATTTAACTTAACAGCAAATTTATCAATTCAACATTTCAATCCAGCAGCAAAAAGAACACAAAGTAAACAAAGCAATTAAAAACTTAAAGATGAATCTCACCCTTGGATTCAGATTTCTGCTCATTCCCTTTCGGAACCTCCTTCTTTTCCTTGGGATAAAAGTTCTCATAATCTGTAAAATAAATGCCAAAACTATGATTAACTACACAACCAATACTCACGGCACAATCGAAAAAAATCCTCTAGAAAGGTTAATAAAAGGAAAATTTTGTTGATATAATAAAAAGGAGACAATTTTGCTCACTCTTCTTCTTAGGAGCTTCGCTGGAGAAAAAGCGTCGAATTCTAGGGTTCGCAAGAAGATAATTCAAATCGGATATGTTAGATTTAGAGCCGAAGTCCTTATGAGCTCCAATCGAAGCTAAATATCCTCTCAGAAACCCTAATCCTCCATCGAATCTATCTGTATACCCAACTCCACCTGCTCCTCCGGCTACTCTCGAAACCGCCAATCCGCCACCACCACACCGCAACACATTCTATCATTCAACCAAAAAAAAAACGCACGCATTCAGATAAAATTCAGAAAAAAAAAAACCATCAATAAATAGAAAAAAGAAAAGAAAAGAAAGAAAGAAAGAAACTTACAGCAGAACGAGAGGATCGAGCAAATGAAGGAGTGAGCTTAGAAAAGATCATGATAGGAATAATTAAATGTTATTTTGGTAGAATACGAAATCGAGGTGTTAGGTTTTATGGATTTCAAAGGGAGGGAAATTTGAGGTCAGCGAAGGCGTTTGCTTCGTAATCTAAACTTGGGAAACAAGAATCAACCAGGGCAGCCAGCCCACAGATTTTTTCAGCGGATAATCAAATGAAAATTATTTATATATTATCTATTTAATATTCACTAATAAAATCTTTAAAACCTTTAATTTTTTTTCCATCTTTTTATTGCATTGGTTCTTAATAAAACATAATTTATTTGATAAATTAGTTTTTATTCGTTTTAAATTAATTAATATAGTAAATTTTAAATATTAAATAATTTAAAAATAATAATAATAATAATAATTCACAGTGACCTCGCCTTCATGAAATGGAGATGTACAAGTTCTCATGGGAACATTTAAATTGACTAACAAGTTCTCAAAAGGAAAAGCTTCTTATATATATTTTATGGTATTGTGAATAGTGCAATTAATTTAAATTGATAAAAGAAAAGTACTCATACATGGACAATTAATGGTATTTTTATATTTAATTTATTATACTTTATTAGAAAGTCGATCTAAATAATTGACAATCTAAATCACCAACTACATGAACAACATATAATATTTTTTTCAAAAAAAAATTGATAAATTATTTAACTAGTTTTTTAAATATGTTGAATGCAATCCCATGGGCCAACTTAACAACATAATATTGGGCCATCACGAGAATGGATTAGGCCCATCTAACCCTATTTGTCGATTGAAGCTACGAAGCGTTGTTCATTTCTCGTCTGAGGGAGCGAGGCCGTACTAAATCCTAATGTAGAGACCTCTATTTTCTCCAGAAACTCACTGCTCTCTTGATTTCTCTACAATGGAAACATCATCTTTTATACTTCACTCGAGAGCTATCCCTTTCAGTTTCGCTCGCGCAAACAGCCTTAAGGGCGATGGCATGACTAAAGTCTCTCTCAGGCATTTCAACAAACACCTTCAATCGCACTGGTGCGACATCAACTTTCAGGGCGGCCACCAGAGACACAAACCGAGCAAAACCTCATTAAACCCTTCGTTTTCACTCTATCACTCACCATCACCCTTAAAACTGACAAGAACCCATTTGATAACTCCTGTCAAATGCTCCTACTCCAGCTCTGCAACCGCAGACACCCCCCAAAACCACCCATGGCTGAAGCGTCTGAAAAACCTCTCACTTGATGAAGTGAAATCAACCCTTTTGCAAGTAACTCCCTTTGATATCATCAAGTGGTCTGGTGTCTTCTCGATTGCAATTGCAGCCGCAAAGTGGACAGTGAGCTTGTTATTGAACCCATTTTTCTGGATGTATTTTAGCTGGACGTGGTTATTTTGGCCGTGGTTTGTGGCTATATCGCTTGCGGTTTACGGGTTTTTTTGCTTTTATAGGCATTCTTTGGGTGAAGCGAGCATTCTTGAGCAACTTGCTCTTGTTACCTCAGTTTTTACTTGGCTAACTCTTGTCCCTGCTGCCCATTTCAATGGCTACCTCCAAGGTTGGCCTTTTGTGTTCTTCTTCGTGTATCATTATTTCTTTTTCTTCAATGTTAGCGTGAGAAAACGTTTATATGGCGATTATTTTGCTCGCCCACATGATCCCAAGTGGGATGTGAACCCTCCCAAGTGGTATCGCCTTTTCTTCTGTGTTGGTGTCATGGTTGGTCATTGGCTTGCAGCTTTCGAAGGGCCAGAGCTACACCTTATTCCTGGTGGATGGAGCAATGCGGGAATTTGGATTTTAATAGTAGTAACTCTACTGATGCAATATAACTCGACACTTTACCTTGCCAAGTATTCAGAGAAGGTGGTGGTGCCTACTGCTGTTGTGCAATTTGGCCCATATAGGTGGGTCCGGCATCCAATATATTCATCAACAATGCTGTTGTTCGCAACTTATTTTCTCGCGCTTCGTGCACCTTTGAGCTTGTTATTTATGGTAGCAGTGTGTTTGGTGTATTATGGCCAGAAAGCAAAAGTAGAGGAGGCTCTGATGATAGAGACTTTTGGTGAGAGATATTTAGAGTACATGAGCAAAGTTCGATACAAGCTCATTCCTTTAGTTTATTAGTTCGATCTCCAGGTATGCCTTCGTTATGCAACATGATGTATTTTTCTTGTAGTTGAATTTGGAACTAGAATGGTAACGGTCCAATCCTACAGTGTACAAGTTTGTTCATCATCATTATTGATGTCTCTTGGCTTGTTCTCATTTCTTTCCTATGTTTGATAAGAATCCAATGTTTAATATGATGCTTTAGTTCGTGTTGATTCCTTGGGTTCATGTAGGTTCATTTCCAGTAATTGGCTTGCAAGCTTATGGCTTTGTGATACAGGTGTAATCTTATGGCTTTGCTATTTTTTTTTTTTCATGTTTCAAGAGCTTATTTGTAATGATGACCATGATTCTCATCTGATCACATTGTTTTATTTGGAAATTACCTAGGTTTTTGTAACTCATAAGTTGGTATTCATATTTAGTCGTGCATACAAAAAGGATGTGCCGGAGAGAAAGCTAAGCAATAAACTAAGCTTCACTTGGCAGAATCCTCTGGTAAGCGGTTGAAACAAATTGAACTAAGAAGATATGTGAACCCGTTTGGCTTTTGGGAAGGTCAACAATGTTTACACTGAGGCAACTTTTGATATTCAAGGAACAAATGTCAGTTTAAGCAAAAT
>CAOGCB010828849.1:0-11263 GCA_948266635.1 Cnidoscolus chayamansa | reverse complement strand
AACTTTGAAGTATTGCTACTGGTATGCGTTCTTCAATAGATTCTATAGGTATTGGAAGTTATTAATTTTATTTCTCTTAATCCAGGAAAAGAAATCTCTGTTACAAGAACATATATAACGTAATTTCATCGCTTTTTTTTTTTAATTTTTTTATTTCAAATTCTAAGATGTATAGGAAATCCATTTTATTGTATTTTTCTTTACAATATTTATTATATTTTAATCTACATAATCATAGGTAAAAGAAACCTTTATATTTAATGTCAATTTGTTTAATTAATATCAATGATTCGTTTATATTTTCAAAAAATATATTTAACAGGAAATTATAAATATGGAGGATATTATAGCAAAATCAGATTATCTATCAGACTTGTCAGAGCCTATATTGCATCACATCTTGTCCTTTCTCCCTACCAAACAAAACGCTCGAACCAGTGTTTTGTCAAAGACATGGCTTCATGCATGCAAGAACTCTCCCATTTTGTAATTTATTTTTATGCCATTTTTACTGGAATCGAGATCGCTATAGCTTTCCAGATTTTGAGACAAGGGAGAGGAACATGCAAGAATTGTATAACTTTGTGCCTTTTATTTATAAAAGACCAGAAATGGTTGCCACTATGGACAGATGGATCGGCTACACTCTAGAGACTAATGTCAAACACTTGAAGATTAAAGTTGGTCGGAGTAAGATGATGTGAATTACAAGTATCGTGTTCCTCATGATGTTCTCGATGCAACTTCAATACAGGTTTTAGACTTGAGCGATTGCAGGTTGCATTTGCCTTCTATCGGTAATGTAACATTACCTTTTTTACCAAAGCTATCTCTCACGGTTGTTTTTATGGATGATAATGTAATAAAAAGGTTTATTGCTCGGTCTCCTTTAATTGAAGATATGAGTTTCATTGACTGCTACGGAATCAAGTCTCTACATATAGTTGGTTTAGATAACCTTATTAGGTTTTGTGCCTTGAGAATTAATGATCTCAAGCAACTTCAGATAGAAGCATCAAATCTTCACTCACTCACTCTTGGAGATTCATTTTGGCCTTCCGTACTTAAAATTTCTTTCTTGGAAAGTTTGAAGAGCATGAAAATTTCTAATGCTCCCATAACTTGTAAATGGTTGCATGAAAAATTGAACAAATTTCCTCACTTGGAATGCTTGAGCTTGGATCGATGCCGTATATTGGAGAGTATCAAGATTTCTAGTTCCAGTCTTCATTCATTGAGCAATATATTCATGTCTGAAGGTGGCTGCAATTCATATTGATACGCATAACCTACACATCTTCACATATTACGGTGATATAATATCATTTTCCTCAAATGGTTTGTTACCAAAGGTTCATTTGTATCGTGTAATCCAAAGATATGCAAACATCCTAGTATACTAGATTGATTGAGTTGCTGCAAAAGTTCGACCAACGTTTTAAGACTGACTTTAGGAGGTGATGAGGTTGAGGTACGTGTACTAGGAAATTTCTATTATTTGAATTTTTTTTATTTATTTATGCTTAAATTTGCAATATTTATTTTTAGAGAGTTATATTATTCCTAACGAATTGAGACAACTCATATCACCTCCGTCAAATCGCTGAACTTGTAGATGCTATCATCTGGATTTGTCCTCTTTTGAATAGTCTATATATAGATTCCAACATAAAATTTTACTTTCAGGTATGTGAAATATTATTTTTATACATAATATATGAAGATCTATTTTTATTGTCTCAAAACCTTGGGGCCGCCACATCTCGGCCCGACAATTTATGGAAGGGTAAATCACAGTACACAACGACCTCTTAAGAGGAAGGTACATGCCTCGATGTCTACAAGGAGTCCACTAAGAGAGTAAAACTCGCACACTGCGGCTGTCGAGGGTCGAACCGTAGTCATTGTCTCAAATCTGTCTTCCAAGTACCAATTGTGTTATGCCCGTGAGGACAAAGATCTACTTTTGTGATAACACACGATAAACCAAAGTAAAAGTATAAATAGATTTAATATTGATCTTACAAGTCTAATATAAAAAAAAATGGACACTTTATGCCAATGATGATTTATATGTTTTAAGGTTTTCAAAACTTAGAAGCTTTTATACTTGTTTTTTAATGATATGCTTTTAAGGATTATGTTTGAAAGATAAAAAATATTTAAAAATGGGTTTTGAACTTAGCTTGAAAATAAAAAGTTAGGTTTTGAAAAAGGTAAAATTAATTATCTAATTTTAAATTAACTATCTACTTTTTAGAGAATATAAAATTCTTTCGGAGAATTTAAAACTAGCTACTTAATTTTAAATTAGCTGCTTACTTTTGTTTAATTTATTTTTAGCTAACTAATTTTAGACTATAATAAACTCTTCAAGTCTGTAAATAGCTATATTTGACTATTTGTTCCTCATTTTCTGTAGCCATAAATTCAAAGCGTTAATCACCTTTATATGAAACTTTTACTATCTTTTGAATTTGATGAATTGAATATACATTTTTTTTTATCTTTAACTTCCTTCTTTAAAGCTTTTATTCAAAATTTTTGTTCTTCATTTGTATATTTCTCTCTTTTCATATAGCAATATGGGTTGTATTACTATTGAAAAATAGTAATTTTTCTTGTAATCAAAATTGATAAATAGTTGTTGAAGTGTGGGGATAATACTTTGGAGAGATTATTAATCACATGTGCAAGTTTAAAGAAGTTTTAGAGAATATCAAACTTATAAAGGTTAATCAAGCACCTCTGAAACTTAGTTAATGTCCTCATCTTTTCTCTTGCCTATTGAAAAGAGATTTTAGTGGATTGAAAACTTAAAGAGAGATTTTGAGAGATTGGATATATGTTGGGTTGTTGAACCACTATGAATTTTCTCTAACTCTATCTCTTTATTTCAGTTCACCATATTATATTTACTAGGGTTGGTAATTTGTGTTGGCAGGTCATAAACGTATCCTGTCAACATATACTTCTAATATTAAAATGGCTAATCCAAACGCGATTCATTTAATTAATCGTGTAATCTGAACATGTTTATTAAACATGTTATACGTGTTGACCCGTGTAATCCGTTTAAATAATTAAGTCATTATTTTATTATGTCATATAGACACAACACGTTTAATCCATTTAAATAAATAGTCATTTTAGTTTTATAATACAATTCGTTTAATATGTTAAAACAAGTTAAAATTAATATTATCTAAATATATTATTAATATTCATATAGCTATTATTTAAATCCAAATATATATAAATCAACTAAATTTACATGTATTATATGGAATAAAATAAATAGAATGATTTTTTTAGTCTTTATAAATAGATATTTAAAATTAAAATATTTCAGTGAATCAATATAGATATATTAATTACTAGTCTATTTAAATAAATGGGTTATTACACGTCTAATCGGTTAAACCAATTTAGACATGTATTTTTAGTGTATTATAAATGAATTGATCCGTTTATGACTCAAACTCATTTAATATAATCTCAAATCTACTTAATTACATGTCGTATCATATAAACGAGTCGTGTAAAAAATTGTCAGCTCTAATATTTACCATTTGAATGAGCTTAATTATTGTGAAATTAATCTAAAACTGAAAAATATTAAGTTGTTATAGAATATATTTAACTACTATCAACATGCTATGTCTTATGTGAATATATTTTGCATAAATCAAATTCTGCACTTTTGATTGGAATTTAGTTAGGTGTTTATTCTGTGTTTAAATATTGCAATTCTATGTTCTCATATTTGTTAAAGTGCCCAATTTTTCATTAAGTCTCAAATTATATTTTACTACAGCAAATTTGCTCTGTTTTATGTGAACATTATTTTGAGTTTAAGATATTATGCACAAAACAATCTCTACATTCTTGATTCTATTTTAGTTAGGTAAATATTTTATATTAAAGTATAAAGATCACAACACTCTGATTTAAACTAATCAAAGTGTACGATCTAAATTAGACAGCCACAATTTTTCATTAAGTCTCAAGTAAGGATAAAAAAATTGACAGATTTTGAACAGTTATCAATTCACCATCTCTTGGTCATTTATATTTGGGACAACAAGATGTAAATATTATTTTTATATATAAGAATTTCATTTAAAATTTTATTAGAAAGTATATATATATATATATATTATTTTATAATTACTTATGACACATTTTATTTGGTCACCTAAGAACTCAATTTATTAAGTAAGGTGTCGTTACTAGAGTGTATAGACTATATAATTAAAGATCAAACATATTATTGCAGCTACTACAATGTACAATATTAATTGAATTAAATATGATATCTTTATTGCAGATATTTTAATTGCTCAATTAAAGTAGTATATTTAAATAAATTATTTATTATTTTTAATTTAATTGAATTTATATATCTTGTTATTTTTTTTTATAATTTTTTACTAAAACTTGAACTAAGAATAATTTATAATATAATAATTTGTATGATAACAATAAGGATTTGAATTTAAATGGTTATTAAAAGTAGTGTATTATATCAATATTTTATACATTAAAAAATAAAATAAATTAAATTATTAATGTCGCAAGAGATTTTGCTGTTACCGAAACACAATCCAAACCTAAATGGGAAAAAGGAGCCGCTATCCCAATTTTGAGGGAAATCAGAGAAAATCTTTCTCTTGTTTGTGAGATAAGGCACTGAAATGTATTGTAAAGATTTTGGTTCCAGGATCCTTTGTACGCGTAGAGAATGTGTTAGGCACCCCACATTCTCTCCGAAGGGTAGATAAATTTAAAAAATATTCTCATTCGATCACTCCAGCACTTTTGGAGTCTATGTCATAATATAAGACCCCATCTTGACAAGGGTAATCTTTCCAATCATAGGTTCTTTTAATGTCTCTTTTTTATTAGAACAAACTTAGTTCAACAATGAACTGTCTTGATTCTAAGAGGATTTAAGCACTTTGTGTTGTTCGCTCCTTTTTTATTTTTTATTTTTGAAGAATTTTTTTTTGCCAAAATTCATTTGAAGAAAACTATCAAAGCATTGAGAAAACTATCATGTGTTTGAGAGATGAATACTTGGCCCCAAAAACTTGGTGAGAGAAATATCTAAAACGATGATTACGCGATTCACGTGCACAATTTGGAAACTTTTTCTAATATGTAGTGAGAAGAAAAATCACTTATTTGAGTGAAAATATAACATCCCCATTTTTAGGATAATCAAGTGTGGCTTGTAACATATTATTAAATATAATATAAATGCGAATTTAATTGTATAAAAATAAATTTTAAGACATGTAGAATTTTTTTAAAAGTTAATATTATATATATTTTTTATAAATATGAAAAGAAAATAAAACACAAATAAATTAAATGTGAAAAATGAAATTTAACTTAATTTAGTTAAATTATAAATGACATATAAATTTTAAATGCTTATAATTAAACTAAAAATAGACATGAATTTAAGTTAGAGTTGAACTAAATAAATTATGGTAGATTTAGATTTATTTAAATGGGTTTGGATTAATTAAAATTATGGACCAAAGCTTATGAAAAGAGGTGGACCAAGCCTTGGAAGATATAGACTAAGACCTTGAATGATGAAGGATTGGCATTTTAATGATGCAAGGAAAGGAAGAGGAGGCACATATTATGAATAAAATGAGCTAGGAAAGAGTCAATTAAAAAGAACAAAATATAAAAAAAAAAAAGAGAAAAAGAAAGGAGAAGGACCCACTTTGTCCAATAGAAACTTAACACATATGAGGGTTAGGAGTCGAAAGCTTTGTAAGGGAAAAGTGGGAGGGCCACGCTGGGCACATTGCAACCCAAAACATAAAAAAACCTCCAGCCATTTCTTTCTTTCTCTTTTTCTCTCTTTCTCTCTTTCTTTCAACCATCCTACCAAAACCCTCTTGCAACCAAAAACCCTTCAGCCATTTTTCTTTTCTTTCCTCCACCACATGCTCTCCATTTTAATCCTAAAGCAAGACTATAATAAAAGAAGGTGACGGCCACTTCTCCACCGAGACCCAAGGGAACCGAGACTTTTCCTCCACCATTCTTTTGTGTTCAAGCTTATGTGTCAGTTGGATTAAGAGTGTGACAATCCTAGAGCTAAGAATAAGTAAGGGAAACCAAAGCTTGAAGAAGAAATTAGAGAAAATTTCCAGCCATTTTTATAAAAGGTTTGGTGCTAAATATATTTTATTGTTAAAATTGATAATATTTATGTTTAATGGTCTAAAATTTTAGTTATGAATGTTGCTGTAACTTGTGAGTGAATGAACCATTTTTTGAGTTGAAATTGTAAGAATACCGATATATGAAATGGGATGTGGAAAATCTTGAACTCAATTTGTAAAGAAAAATGGATTTTGCAAAAGCAACCATGTTGGGCAATAGGTGTGGAATGTAGGACTTGAAATTATAAATAAATAAATAAATAAAATAATAATAATAATAATAAGTTTGTCAAATGATCGAAATTAGGATTTGAGTGTTCAAAAGAAAAAGGCTTAGATGATATGGACTAATATGGAAATGGTGAAATTGACCTTAGGTTTGAAACATGAGAGTTGCAAATATGGACTGAAATTTAATGTAATGGACTAAAGCTAGAAATAATATACATGAGAAATAAAAAATAGAATAATTAATTAGAAATATGGTTAATTTAGAAAGAAAAAAAAAGAAGGTTTAAGAAAGACCAAGAATGTCAAATGTGCTAAGAAAATAGAAAAGCAATATAAATAGAATTGTTAAAAATGCATAAAACGACTAATATTAAAGCATAATTTATTTATGAAAGAAAGATAATGAAACATAGATATAATCGATATTAATAAATTAGTGAATATATGCATAATAAACTAAGGAATAATAGTGTTGTAATATGTAGAAATAAATAAAGATTATGATTGTAAAATATTAAGACTATACATAGTTAAAAAAAGATAAATAATTAGATATTGACCCTAAAGATTTATTGTGTTAGAAAACAAGATTAGTATATAGCTATGGCATGCTATTGATTTGCAGATATGCTATATGTGATACCAGAGATACAATGAGGTACCCTGCTGTGCGGGTGTACTGTGAGGTACCCCGAGTAGTTTAAGCTTGATGCGATTACCACAACAATTGACGGTTTGATCAACCGAGTGGCTTTGGCCCAAACGTATTTGACTGAGCAGCTTTGGCCCAAATGTGTTCTATGACTAATAATCATATCTTCATAATATTTTTGAGCTAAATGTGAAATGAAATAAATGTGAAATTGAGAAATAAATTGTGTATTAAAATATGAATTGAAAATAATTATTTATACGATTGAAACCTTACTGAAAATATTATTAAAACTTACTATATGAAATAGTGCACATAAATTATCAACAAATAAATTGAAACAAAAACTATTTACATTGAATGTTATTTTATTGTTATTACCTACACCCACTGAGCAAAAATACTAAGCGTATTGGTTTTTGTCACACGCATGAACCAATTCTCGAAGGCCATAATTTGTGGAGGCCGCAGAGACGTGAAGGCAAGTATCGTGAAATATGTAAATAAATTTTGTAATATTTTGGCATGTATAAGGAACATTATAATATTGTAAAGTTAATGTTGTAAAAAAAAAATTTGAAACTCTAATTTTGAGACAGTAGAATAATGTTATTATTTAATTTAATATAATTAATCTTCTTCTTATTATAAATTGTTATTTTAAAACTACTGAATTGATCTAACACACTTATCGGGATCTTTGAGTTTTTGACGGGACATTTGCAAAAATAAGTGACCATGTTGATCTAACGGAGATGGGAGTGGATAGTCCAAATCCAATAGTCCAAATCCAACAGTCCTAATCAGTGAGACAAATCGAGTCTTTCTTATATCGGCACAAAAGCTCTGAAAAGGAACGGGGATAAACTACACGGGAAGCTTCTGGACCATTGATTTTCTATTGACATGACTTGAAGGGTTGAGATTAAAAGGAGTCACTTGCCCATTTCGGCTTAGCTTTGTCAATTAAAAACAGTCAATATGGGAAATGTTGACCCACTATAGGGGGAGCCACGAGGGTGGGATTCTCGATCTTATGACATGAGAGGCACCGAGAGACATATCTCGATCCCTCCGAGGCGAAGAACCGAGACATGATCCTAGGCAAAATGTCCTAGACCGGATGATCCATTAGACCCAGACCATGGGTTTCGCCTGTCCCATCCTGGCCCATGCTAGGAGATTATTTTGAGAAAAGTGAACTAATCCAGTCAAGATAGTTTGGTCCAATGGCAATGATATCTATTTTTTCTTTTATTATTTTATTACAATGTCCGAACAAAATACCGTGTCTAGTAATATAAATAATCGATATTAAAGTGAAGTTTTAAGCTGAAAAAAAAGAGTGTGCAAAGGTTATGTACACATAGTTTATTAATAATTGTGTGTCATTTTTGTGTTAGAAATGAAATTTTCATTTTTTATTTGTATATAAGAAGCTCTTTTAAATTCAACTCACAAAACTAAAATAATATTTAAAACATAAAATTACATTTATTTTATGGACCTGAGACAGTTTGAGAAGAAGAACTTATGTAAAACCTTCCTCCAATATCGACCTCCACTATTTATAGTGGAGTTATTCAACTAAGGTTAAGTGGCCAAACTTATGTTTATTGGTTGAACTTAGCTTTTCAGATTTTGCTCCAGCCGAATTCTCTTTTAGTTTTTCATTTTTTCAACTTTGCATTTTAGTCTTTAAAACTTTCATTTTTTACATTTTAGTCCCTAAACTCTTTTAACTTGATATTTTAAATCTTAATCACTATTTCGACTCAGTTTTTTAATATTTTAATTGAAAACTCAAAATCTGACGTCAAAAAAATGTCGAATGTTGCATTTATGTCATTAATAATGGGAACCTTACTATTATTATTGCTTAACAATTTTAATCATTTAAAAGGTAGTAACAATTTACAACTTGTAGTAGTAGAACAAGTGCTATAAGTTATATAGTGCTTATGGAAATGAGGTTGAATATTTGTTACTCTTAATGGAGATATTCAAATTGGAATAATATAATATTCACATATACAAATACTAGGAGTGGTATCACTTCTTTCAAAGTTTGAAATTAAAACTTTGTTAAGCGTTATAAATTCAAGAGGTAGCACAATATCGTATTATGGTGTTAAAATTCACAGTGACCAATTTTAAAGTTATATAATTTATGTGTGAAATTTTCACTCTTGTCATATTAGAAATTATGGATTAATAAATACGTAACCATTTAATTTCGATATGATTTTGAAATTTTTACACTAATGTTTGGTTTAAATCGAAGATATCTTTTTATACATTGGTTTGATTTTATATTTTTCACTAAGTGCAAGATTGTTGGATATATATATAGTTATTGAAAAAATTTTAATCCCACATCTAAAGTTTATATTGTTGAGTGTTTATAAGCCTTAACTAAACAAACCAATTAAATTTGGATTGGTAAATGTGCTTGGGCTTCCAAAGTGCATTAATGGCTTGACCTACATATTTAAAAAATATTTATATCAAAGATGGCACTTTGAGCATTATGAGCAGCAATTGAAAAATAACATTCGCATTGATTATAAGTTTCAAACATAAATAATTTTACAGAATTGGTCGACTCTCATTCATTTTACAGAGTTATAGAATTGGTCAACTCTCCTTCATAAGCAGTGCGCCTTTAGACTTTGGATAACTCTAAGTCGATCAACTATTTTATTGCCATTCAAGTTACCATAATAGTAAGTTCTCATTCATTGTGTTGAGTTATATATTTAATCAACTTCTTTTTATTCTGTCAATTACGGAGTTAGTTGTTTCTATTTATTGTGTCGAGTTACAGAATAATAACATAGGAAAAAGAAGGTTTTTTAAGCTGAAATATCCATGTGGACTAGCCACGTGGAACGGTGGGTGGAGGTTTAGCCGGAAAAGAATTAGAGAGAGCCTTTTTGTTGATGGAATGCAAGTTCAAATATTTTTAAGTAATAAAGTAAGATTTGATGACCATTTTTACAATACTCTAAAAATTGAGAGACCAAGAGTGACAATTACCAAATTTAAGTATCAATCTATTTTTCTTGATTTTCTGCATAAAATCAAAAAGAATTTTAAATACAACTTTTGATATTACTGATTAGAATTCTAATTGGTTTTATTATCCTAAAAGTAATCCATTTATCCATCCAACGACAATATAACATGGCATAATTTCTTAAAGAAATCATATTCAACACCTACTTTTTTTTTAAATGAAATTAAGTTTCATTTTATAAAAAAAGAAAAATTTGAACTAAAAATATGTATTAAACTTTAATAAAAGTTTATTTAATAAATCAACTTTTTCTTTATTTTTATTTTTTCTTTAAAATTATTTGTTTTCTATTCTATATTCTGTTGTGTTTCTTATTTAGTTTAAATTAAGGTATTCATCGATTTCGAACTAGGTCAAGACTATATAGACTAAATATTGGAGCTATAAAAAAGAGATTGGATTAGATTAGACCGAATCGAATTAAATTAGACCAAATTTTATAAACTAATCTTTATTTTTTTTATTTTAATTTATATAATATAAATATATAAAAATTTATTTATTTTTAAAAATATATTTTAAAATAAAAATATACATAAATAAAAAAATTATATATTTATAAAGTGTAATAATTTAAAAAAAAAATATTATTTTCGCTTCATTAGTTCAAACCGAAACCGATTAAAGAAAAAATATAAATCAAAGAATCGAATAAAAATCAGTTCGATTCTGAACCGCGTCCTGGGACCAGACCCAATAATAAACATCCTTTGTTTATTAAGACAGTGGTCTAACTCGAATCCCACAAATTTCAAATTGTGGGGAAATTAATTGTCTTAAATATAGTTATATATTATTTTTATCTTTATATTTTAATATAAGAAATTATATTTTATAATATTAATAATTTTATTAATTTGTACATTAAACATGCACGAGGCCCGCAATAAAAACCTTCGGAAACCGAAGGAAAACACAGAGACAAAAGAGAGATAAGCAACTGGGAACCGATGTAAGCGGTATTTTCTAAAAACTAAACAAAACAAGTTCGTGAAGATGGCAGTGGAAGTCGACGAGAAGGACATCAAAGCCGCCGGCGCCGAGCTATTGAGCGACGGTGATAACCGTGGACTACGTATTCACGGCTGGGAGATCTTTTCCCGCAAGGGC
>CAOGCB010828716.1:0-13064 GCA_948266635.1 Cnidoscolus chayamansa | reverse complement strand
TTTTATTTTCAGGTGATTTAAAAACCAAATATGAAAATCATGAATATTTTGTATTGAGTCACAAATTTCAAACTGTAAAAACAGCAGAATAATCGAGGGAGAAAAACACACTAGAGAAGGTAATAAACTTAGAAATTATCTAATGGTTATTTCACATGGGTGGCAAATTCCACCTCACCTTCACCATCCGCAAGTCTACTACGAAGATACTTCAATAAAGCAGGTGTTGGTCCAGAAACCAAAGAGCTGGTAAAAGGGGGAAAATCATTTTAACAAACTTGTATAAATGCATAGAGTATTCACTGAGACAATGTCCATATCCCACACCTTCGTATAGTTCGCAATGGATTCCCACTAAGCAGCAGTTTTCGTAGAGTTGTCATCTTTCCTAGACACATATTAGAAATTGACAACGTGATTACATGTTGGCCAATGGATAAACTACTGTCCTCCAAAATAGATCATTTCTTCATATTATCCAAAATTCAAGAAATAAATATGCAAGGTTCCTCAACTATTATTGCCTTCCATCCATTAATTTCAGACACAAATCCAGGTTTAATTTCACAACCATCAAGGACTTGCTAACCATACCAATCTCTGAGGGCAATCCACTCAACGAATTATTTGAAAGATCCAGGACTGAAATATGTAACTTGCATGCCTCCTTAGGAAATTCCTTCAACTGCACAAGCATGAAGTAATTACATTTCAGGCCATAACTTCGTGATCGAGTACCAATGAATTTAATATCACTCTGCACCATAGTTTTATTTGATCCAATCAATAACCATTATTAACTAACATTTTAAAGGATTCTGCAGAAATAAATTAATTATAAAAAAAATAAAAATGAATAAATTGTTGTTTGAGCATTCCTAAATGATCATGCAACTAAATTTTCAAAGCAATTGTTGTGCTGGCATGGATTATCAAATACTGAACATTGGTACAGTGAGCTGATAAAAATTCTATAATTTGGAATGCAAATGATTTTGTCAGTTTTCAAGTGAAGCTGAAGCGATGGTGTAGTACATTTTTACTCTAATATGTCTCAACAACAAGATATAGAAATAAGGTGTCTATCATATTAAAATAAAATACAACCAAGCAGACCTGGTTTGAGTGAAGATCTAGTGTTGCTAAGCGATTAAGTTCTCCAATCTCTGCTGGCAATGTAGACAGTGAATTGTTCCTGAAAGTTTCAGGTGACAAATGCCAGATAAATATATAAAGTAAAACAGTTAAGGAGAAATTTTGCATGCTCCAACTACCACTCAACAATTCAAATGTATTACTATTCTATAAAAAAAGGAGAGTGTCACCCCATATAAAATTCCATGAGGGAACAGCAACCCCTTATTGATGGTGGGATAGATGAAATTTCTGCAATATGAAAAGCAAAGACAATTTATCAGGAGAAATAGAAAAAGAAAGTGATAATAAAGAAACGAAACTCCTAGCTTAATTTTCCCACTGTTCTGATGAAGGTCAAGACGAATGAGTCGTGAAAGGCTTCCAAAGTTATCCGGTATAGCTGTCAGCAAGTTCTTTGCTGCACAGGTTGAACCAGACAAACATTTTAAAATTTCCATGGGTGTAAAAATAGAATCCGGATATATTATCAGAAAAATGAATAAATAGCTATGTAATTACATGCATTAAATTCTGTAAGCATGGTCCATGATGCCATCAAATTCCCAGAAACATCTTTTAGCTTGTTGCCCTTGCATGTTAGTACATGGAACATAGAAGATTCATCAAGATAGAAGGACCATTTTTACACACACATATTTAGATCACTCCATACAGCTACCAAAAAGCCAACATCCATTATCGAGTAATAGAGATGACAAAGCTTGCTAATACCTCAATATCTACTTTGGTTAATTTTGAACATTCTGCTAGGTCCTGAGGCAAGCTGGTGATAATGTTGTTTGATGCCTGGGGAAAAAGTAGCACAGATAGCTTTCACAAATAAATATTTGTTTGAGTTGAGAATTGAGTATCATAAGTTGCAAGTTTAAGTTTCAAAAGGGCCGCGATAAAAGATGACTGTTAGTTCCTACATGAACATGCCATTGCATCATCTGGCTTTAGAATGATTATAAAAACCACAAATATGTTTCCCTTTTCCCATTTCTTTACAACTTGAGATACCTTGTCAAATGTCAAAGATCTATTAGGGAAAACATATATTAGACAATTTGCATCAATTGAATTATAAATTGATCATTGACTCCACAAATTAAATAGTATTACAGGAAATATTAATTTAGTATTTGTTAATTTCCCAACTTATCAATTATTGCCAAAGAATATTTATTTATTTATTTATTGAAAATGAGGTAGCTGTTTATATGTAGGCAGTAAATGCAAGAAAACCCCATCCATAAGCAATAAGCAAACTCAAGTTCAATTATGGTTTTAAATCACGGTCGCAGCTATGTTCATGGTCACAGTCACGAGCAACAGAAACAAGCCTCTAACGGCCATAACGTAACGGTAACAGTTGAGCTCTATGCAAATTAAAGAAATTTGTAAAATTAATGAAATAAGTCGATTAATTTATATTCAAAATAATTATGTAGATAGTAAATAACTAATCACATTACTACCATAAGAAATCAAGTTTTTAATTGCTAAAAACAGATCTCTATTAGAAAAATCACATAATATCTTTTCAACTTTTCATTTGCCTATTCAAAATATATGTAGTACTAAGACAAGTACTAAGTTTACAATTAAAATTCAAACATGCTATTGATTTAAGAGTTTTAAACTTGTTACTAAATTTACTCTTTCTAGGTCTAGAATTATACTTAGTATTAACAAATATAGAAGTTTAAATTTTTATTTAATGTTATTCTATAATTAATATTGTATTTTAACAAAAAAAATAAATAATGAAAAGATATTGTGAAAAAAAAAACTCACCTTGTATAAGAACCAACTGTGGAATAGGTATTTACAATAATTATTAGTTTAAAAAGGAGATGCTTGTAGAATTAGAAGGAGAAATCTGAGTAAAATTTCCAGAATACAATAAAAACAATTACTTTGGACAGCTAAAAACACTTAGAAATGAACAAGAAGAAAGAAAACAATATGTGTGAATGTCACTTTTAGCAAATGCATTATTGGGATTAATGTTGTTACCGTAAATGGTAAATAACGGCTTTTATGGTTATGTAACAGTGATAATAATGGCTGTTACCTATGCAATTCACAAGACCCTTTTAAACAATAGGATAACAAGAAATGGACCCCTCAAAAACCTATATATAATGGTCTTTACATAACATAATGGCCTTTATTTAAAACCATTTTCAAATTACAAGGTTTATCATTTATAAGAATCTTATGGTAACAATAGAAAAATCAGAGGTTGCATCAAATTTACAGTCATCGCTAATCATGGTATGTCTTACCTTCAAATCAGATAAATCTGAACACCTTCCAAGTGAACTTGGAAGTTCCTTAAGTTGATTGCTCGAACAATCAAACCTATAATTAACAAATGCAAAATGAAAAAACAAACACAAAAAATCAAGAATTCAACTATGCCCTATTGGTCAAGAAAGATATAAAATATAAGCATTTTTCAAATGAATAAAACAACAGAAGTTAATGAATGATATTGGATGATCTAACAGATGCTTACTTGACAAGAGAAGTAGTTGATCCAATTTCCTCAGGTAATTTCTGTATCAAGTTAAATGACACGTCTAATGATTTAAGCAAGGAAAGCCTGTCAAACAAATAGAAAAGAAAACTCTCTTGCTAAACATCAAGTAAATAAAATAAAGAGCATCAAAATGAAAGAGACAGAGAAAAGCAGCAGCCCAAATATAAGTACAGGAACACTCACTCCTTGATTGCAGCTGGAAGCCCCGTGAGTTTGTTATTACTAACATTCAACACAGTAAGTTGAGGTAAATTTCTAAGTTCTTCCTTTAAAGTCTCAATGTTATTATGAGCCAAAATCAGCTTTTGCAGCTCCACACCCTACCACAAAGCAATAAGAAATCATTCCCCTCCACTTCAACACACAGTTTCATAGTTAATACAAGTTTAAGATCTTATTAAGAAACTTGCATATATCATTTAACAAAAATAAAAGAAAACATTACCTCCCACCACTTCTCACCCTCCCCCACTGCATCCAAACTCCGGTATACTTCATCGGGCACTTCTCTAAAGATCGAAACAAGTCCAGAAAGATAATTACCATACTAATCCCCAAAATGTGCATAGCTAATCATCGATTAGAGATATTCAGGTAATTTTCCGATTTGTATAGCTTAAATCCATACTAATTGTAAGGATAAACAGGAACAAAGATTAAATTTATCCATTTTCGAGTGGTGTTAATAGAGTTACCTGAGAGAACGATTGGAGAGGTTGAGAGAACCAGAGGTTCTTGCAGCTTTGAGGACTCGATCCATTCCTTCTGTTTATTTGAGTAGAGATCTGCATTCACAGATTGCAAAAGTATATATGTTGCACCTGCACTAGGAAGAACAAAAGCCGCTATCTGGTTAGCTTAATGTAATTAACGATCTATCCTCTATTTTTAAAACAACTTTTTTTTATTCTTGTATTTTATATTCATCTTCAGGTGAATTTTTCTTTTCAAAATAATCATTAAATTTATAAAAAAAATTACTATTTTCGTTAATATTCGCATCACCTCCTATTTTATCTAAATTAAATTAAATTATAAATTATTAAAATTTAAATAATAATAATTATTAATTGTAAATAAAAATCATAAAAATTTAAATTTCTCAACTTAAAATTAACTTTTATATTATGTATTTTTATAGGTAAATAGATAAATTTTTAATTTTAGATATATAAGTTAAAAAATAAAAATAAATTCTACAGTGAAAAGTAATATTTTATTAAATTAAAATATAAATTTTAGTAGATTACGAATAGATTTGTACCTATAAAATTTTATAAAAAAATTATATTTAATTAGTATAATAAATTGAAAATTTTTACGTATTTCAAAATTAAAATAAAATGTTATATATTATAAAATTTAACATAAGAAAAATTGAAGTACTAAGAATAAAGTTTATAACATAATTTATTTAGCAAAAAACCAACTTAAAATTTTACATTATTCAGAAAATAAATTTAAATGTTATATATATATAAAATTTAACGTAGTAAAAATTAAAGTACTAAAAATAAAATTTATAATATAAAATTACTTTCATTTAATAATAAATAAAATGATAAATATAATTCTTATATACTGTTAGAAACGAAAATAAAATTTTATAAATACATAAATTTTAATAGAATAAAAATTATATATTAAAAATAAAATTTGAGTTATTTTATTTAACAGTAAATAAAGTAAAAAATAATATTTTACATATTTCAAATATCAAAATGAAATTTTATATATACATAAAATTTGAAATACTCTAAAATAAAATTTCAAGGATATAATTTTATATTTTTTGAAAATACAGTTTCAAATAAATATGATTTTTATAAATTGTTTTAAAATTATGTCATTTTCGTAAATAATTTATTTTTAATAATTCTTAATAATAAATCCAAAGATAAAGTTACAGACTTGTATCTTTTATATTAATTAATATTTTACATTATTAAATTTGATAAATGAAAATGAAACACCAGTCCAAATTCAACTCAGCGCGTCAAACCCAAATTGAACTTGAGACTGTGAATCAAATAGGGCCAAGCCATAATAATTTAGTTTGGGCCGATCCCGGGTAATGACTGAAACTTGATCCGACCCATTTATTTGCTTGGAGGTAGACAAAAGTCGCAAAACATTGGATTCGACCTAAGAAGTTCGGCTATTCTGTACTGTAGGTGTTTTTGTATTTGCAGTTTTCTTCTACCAAACAAGTGAAGCGACGAAAAGGAAGAAGATGGTGAAGAACAAAGAGAAGAAAGCCAACGTCTCCGGCAAGCCGAAGCACTCTTTGGACAGGAACCGCAGCAATAGTACTAAAGATGGTTCATCACGGAGCGCCGCCACCGTCCGCCGTCTTAAGATGTACAACACTAAGCCTAAGCGCGATAGCAAGGGTAAAGTTTTGAAGCACGAATTGCAATCCAAGGAACTTCCCAACACGCGCATCCAACCTGACCGCCGGTGGTTTGGTAAATTTCGTTTTTGATATGGATGGATTTTTCATTATTTCTGTTGCTTCATTAAATGTGTTGAAACTTCATTGGATCCAATTTCATTTCATGATTCAAATTTGCAATTGAAGCTATTTAAATTAGCATGTATCCTATCTTTGCTGTAGGAAACACACGAGTTGTAAATCAGAAGGAGCTTGAATTTTTTCGCGAAGAACTCCAAAATCGGATGTCAAGCAGCTATAATGTCATATTGAAGGAAAGGAAGTTGCCACTATCACTTTTAAATGACCATCAAAAGGTCCGATTACTTTGTAAATTGGAGCTAGCTTTGCCATTTCAAGTAGCATCTTTTACATCTTTCATGCATTTGATGGACTTGTGTGTAAAACTTAGAGCGATTCATCTTTTAACAACTATGGGGATGTTAGTCCACTATCTGCTATGGTGTTGCATTATGAATATGATGTTGCCCATGAGAACATGGTCATACAGAAGTTTTAATCTGAGTATCCGACTCAGTTCTTATAACCAATTTTAGACTTTTAATACTTGCTTTTAGCTATAGATTGATGGACAACCACAAATTAAGAGTTTGATTCCTGCAGTTAAGTGACAGTTTTCAGATCAGATACATTATATGTGAGTTCAAACCTGGTGTGACAATTCTGGAACTTTTTCTGCACCAAATTGCATATATTTTAAATTATTAAGCACATTTTGTCGCAAATATTGTACCTTGAGTTTCAGTTTGCTCTAACTTTGTGTTTCCATTTTCATATTTTTATTATTTGAAGCAAGCCAGAGTACATCTCCTTGATACGGAGCCATTTGAGGATGCATTTGGACCTAAAAGGAAAAGGAAGCGCCCAAAGCTCTTAGCAGCAGATTATGAATCTTTACTTAAGAAAGCTGATGGTTCTCAGGGTAACTTAACTAGTATATGTTTTTAACCTTCCTTTTCCGTTTTGGGTGGTGCGGAAGTGGAGTGAAGCTATCTATGTATCTATATTGTAGACTTTTGCTTCAGTTATGTGTATTTTTTAATATTTGTGAATAATATTGTCAAGGAGATAAAGAGATGATGTGCTGAATAATTTGTTTGTAATTTTGCAGATGCTTTTGAACTGAAGCATGATACTAATGCATCTACAGAAGGAAGTGAAGGAGATGGATTTAGGGACTTGGTTCGGCATACAATGTTTGAAAAGGGCCAAAGTAAGCGTATATGGGGTGAACTTTACAAAGTTATAGACTCATCAGATGTCGTGGTGCAGGTCATTACTTATCCTTGTCCAAATAAAAAAAAAAGTACATATATATAGTTATTGCTGTCCTCTTCAATCATGAAAAAGAAAAAAAGAGTTGAGGTATCAGAGTAGACTTAGCCACCTGTTTTTGCTAATATATAAAAGTCTGAAAATAAATGTGCGTCATCATATTATTAAGCTGACAACCCTATGTTTGCTCCTGCTGTGATATTAGCAGGCATGTGGAGATCGATTTTAATTACCATGTTACGAACATTTCAATTCAGAATTCGTTTGCACATGCTTTATTGTCATCCACCTAAGCTTCTGGCTATCTTTCACCTGGTCCTCTCACTTTCTGTGCAATATAAAACTGTTAAACTAATTGGAATACAAGTTCTCAAGCTTTTTTATTTGTTTTCATATATTACAGGTTTTAGATGCCAGGGATCCACAGGGTACTAGATGCTACCATTTAGAGCATCATTTGAAAGAGCATTGCAAGCATAAACACATGATTCTTCTGTTGAACAAGGTTTGCTATGCTTTCTATATGTAACCTTATCATGAGGAATGTATCTTCTTTTTTTTTTCTTCTTCTCCCCTCAGATGCTGTTTTTATATACTGGGTGCTTTCTTTGTTCAGTGTGATCTTGTTCCAGCCTGGGCTACAAAGGGATGGTTGAGGATATTATCCAAAGAATATCCAACTCTAGCATTCCATGCAAGCATCAATAAGTCTTTTGGCAAGGTACAAGATTATAAATTAAAGGCGAAATCTTAAATTGGTGATTCTTATCTCAGAAGCTCAGCATTCTTATCTGTCGCATCAAGCATGTTTAAATTTGTACATTTAGCCTTTTGATTTCAGGTTTCTTTTTGTTCTATAATCCGGAGCATATTTACATTTGTATATTTATTTTGATTTCAGATTTCCTTTTGTTCTATGATCTTGTTTCCCCATTTACGTAGTGCATTCAGTTGCACAGTCTTTGATTGTCCATTTATTCATCAACAGCTATTTTCCACAAAGACTCATTTATCTTTGATTGTCCATTTATTCTTCAACAGACTATTTCTTTCCTCAAAGACTTGTATTTATCTCTGATTGTCCATTTATTCTTCAACAAACTATTCCGTTCCTCAGAGACATTTATCTTTGATTGTCCATTTACATCCTATTTCATTTCTCAGAGACCTATATTTATATATTGATAGAAAAAATATGAAGCAAAAACCTTCATTCACTACCATAAGATCTTATTCTCTGTATACACATAATTTTTTTTGTAATGTCATTCTAATTTTCAGTCATTTCATATAGTTGTTTGGGTTTGCAATACTAATCTGTAAAATTGATTCTTATTCAGGGTTCCCTTCTATCTGTATTAAGGCAATTTGCACGCTTAAAAAGTGACAAACAAGCAATATCAGTGGGATTTGTTGGGTATCCAAATGTTGGGAAGTCATCAGTTATCAACACGCTGCGTACCAAGAATGTAATATTTCCATTCACCTTTTATTACTTAGGAATTGTGATTGGATTTTGATGTATGCCATTTGGTGGTTCGTGTTGATTAGTTAATTCATTTTTCATTTTTTCAGGTTTGCAAGGTTGCACCTATCCCCGGGGAGACTAAAGTCTGGCAATATATAACATTAACAAAACGGATCTTCTTGATTGACTGCCCTGGAGTTGTTTATCAAAATAGCGACTCTGAAACAGATATTGTATTGAAGGGTGTGGTATGTCTTGTCTGTTTCCTTGTGCAGAAATTATCTGTGCTTCTGTGTGCAATTTGTGGCAGTCGATCAATGTTTTCCAGCATGGGCAAGATCATATGCTAGGTTTTCATTTATAACACCTGTTGAGTGCTTTTACTAACAAGAAATTATCCTTGAATGGAACAATTTTAGGAAGTCTTGTATCAACAACAAGCAATTTTGTAAAGGTAAAAGTTGGATTAATTGATTTCAGATATTTGCTCGGGATGCTTGGCAGAGGCAAATTGTACTGGGGGAATCTGAATAATAAGAACTAAATGAGAAGAGTTCCCCATTTTGTAGAACATAAAATTTAAAATGAACCAAATGTGACAAACTGACAATTGGGTTTTTATTCCATGCTTGCATGTCCTTCAATCCTTTGCGCACACGTATTCATTATGCTGTTGATAACTGGGTCTTTTCTGTTGATGACTGGGTCTTTTCCAGGTACGCGTTACAAACTTGCATGATGCTGCTGAACACATAGGAGAAGTCCTGAAACGTGTCAAGAAGGAGCACCTTGAAAGAGCGTATAAAATAAAAGATTGGTGAGCTACCTCTGCTCTCGGCCCTATCATTGCTTTATTGTATGTGAATCAAGTAATTCAAGCCTTTTGAAGATGAATGGTATTCCAAAGCTAGTGGTTTTCCCTAGATTGTTCACAAGGAGTCAGGACCCTTGCCCTTATAAGATCCTACAGCATAATTGCTTGTGCTGATTTTGCTAATCTCAAAGTGCTTAGTATTTTGAGACAACACATCTTATTTGCTTTGAAATCCACTTGATCTCTAAAGGCTGAGGAGCCTAACTTTTAAATTATTAAATTCCCTTAGACCTGCTTGGCGTATTTTCCTGCTTGCTTGTATCTGCTCGGCATGCCTTCACTGTTTTCTTCATATTAGTTTTTATTCAATTGTTGGATGTTTGCCTTAGTGCCTAATAAATGAAAGGACTCCTGTCCCTTAAATAAACAGTAATTTTAAAAATTTTCCTCCCTCTGCTTTATTCATTTTTTTGAATTTAGCATTTGAAATTAGTTGCAATTACTTTTCAATGACATTAGATGTGGAAGTTTTTGTGAATAAACAGTTATGCCTTGTTGTTGTTAGGGATGATGAAAATGACTTCCTGGTTCAGCTCTGCAAATTAACAGGCAAACTTTTGAAGGTACATATCATCTTTTGATTCTTGTACCAAGCCTCTTTATTTTTTTTTTTTTTGGAAAAAATCTGTAAAGTGCATGCTACAACTGCTTATTAATTTGGTGTTTTAATGGCTATGCCATTGCTTGAAAGGAGATTCTAGACATAGGCTCATATGCTACAATCTAACTGGTACATTAATATTGCATGTCAAAACAGCGGCTGAACATATGTTGGGCTAATATTGGTAGTACTTATTTTTGGGGCAAAATTTTATGCAAGAAAAGTCGTCAAAGATCCAACTAAGTTGCACCCTTTATCAAAATAACTGGTTCCTGCGTCTCTTAAATCTCTTCTATTTATTCTTAGATTTGGAAAGTTAAAGTGCATAAACATTTCGTGTTCAGGGGGGTGAACCTGACTTAATGACTGCAGCAAAGATGGTCCTTCATGACTGGCAGAGAGGTAGGATACCTTTCTTTGTCCCTCCACCACGACAACAAGAAGACGACTCCATAGAGGAACCTAATGCAGATGGTCTAAATGAGGAGGCTGCAGGGGATGATAATCAAGCATCAGCAGCTTTTAGAGCCATTGCGAGTGTCATTTCATCCCAGCAACAAAAAAGTGTCCCTGTCCAAAGGGATCTTTTTAGCGAGAATGAGTTGAGAGGTGATGGAGGTAACCAGTATCTGACAGCTGAATGTGAGAAGCCCGAGCAGTCATCAGGGACAGAGGATGAAATGGATGACGAGCTTCCAACCAAAGGAGGCAAAATAGATGAGAAAGTTGAGGCAACTGAATCATAGGTGGCTAGCATTTTCGTTTGTGGGTTCTTTTTTCTGGAGAGATCAATTTTGGGGTCTTAGGTTGGTTACATATTACAGAGTATTTGCTTGATGAGTCATTGTGTATTATTTGAAGTTCAGTAGAATGTTCTCTTGGATTAATTCATTTATCATAGACTGTTCGTGCTCGGGTGAGTGGAATTGTTAAAATAAAGAGAGAATAGGAGGGAGTATTGCCATCTAATATAATACTTAAGAGGTATGTTGTAATGGTCTTCAAAAATTTTACAGTGGGACATTTAAGTTAATATATTAGTTCATTTTTCACTTTCTAATGCATATACACTTCCAATATCAAAGATAGCACCAGCAACTTGAATGTTGGAAGTTAAAACCTATGCAAAAGAAGTAGCGTCAGGTTGGAGATTGACTTGAGCTGATATATGAGAGCTCAGAACTTTATTTTGAAAATCCATTCATGTCAACGAGAGAACTAAACACTTACCCAAAGATTTAAAGATGCATTCAGACTTAGTTTGATTTTCGGTGGTATGTGTATGTATGTGTTCCAGGAAAAACAAAACACTGATTTAAGGAACTAGGTATGCCTGCTCCTAGTTCAGGGGGCCTCTCACCCAGTCTTTGGCATGCTAATGGAAATGGCATCACTGCTATTCGGGACAAAGCAGCAAGATCTTGATGCAATGTGTTCAACGTTCCATCCTTCATATGTTACTCAGGTCACAGAGTGTACTGATCAACTTTGATGCCTATTTTAGCTATTGAAAGTAACAGAGTTCTATAAAGAGAAAGAGCTGATGGAATGTTCTTAAGGCTTGCATGTGCCATTGCACAATTAATCAACAGCTTGTCACATATATTATGCAGAAACTTACCTCTTATGTACAACATTTCTTTTATTTAATCTCCTTTTGTTGCCATTGAAATTCCATTTATTTAAGTTCAAGGTGCAGTCGCACAATAATCTGATTTGAATGGACAGCCTCCATTCGTATGGTATCTATTCTTCACTTTTTTGCACTTCACTCACCTCCTAGGGCCCTGTCACCAAACCAGCACGTTGCAATCCACCATCTCACTTGCAGTTTATGGAATGTGGAACCTGTTTCTGGGTCGGAACTAGCTTTTCAAGTGGGCTGCGTCTTTATTTCAGGATTATACTATTGCTCCACTCTATTCAGTGCAGTGGAAAAGGTACTATTGCATATTCCCTGTAACTTGGAACTTAAAAAGGATTCCTTCCATCACAATTGGGACATTTATTACACAAACTTGCATCAAGGATTTTAAATTTCCAGATGAGATAGGTTTTTTTTTTCAAATTTACCTGTTCAAAGTCATTAAATTTTTTTTAAGATAGAGAAGGAAATAATAAATAATTCTTCCATTAGTCTCCATTCTCCTTCATAAAGAATTGAAAGAACGGGATTAAGGCCTTAATTAGTCTTGCCACTAATGTAAGAAGGCATGGAGGAATGCAACTTGATAGGGTCGTGCCTAAAGCCTTTTAAAATCTGTCTTGAAATCGAAACCAACCTGAATTTTGGTATGGTTTTAGGGATTCTTCCATATTTCAATTTTGATTTGATTTGATTTCTTTTTAACTGTCAGTTTGAATTATAGTTTTTGATAATTTTGTATAAATATTTAAATTTATAAATTTTTCGTTTCAAAATAAACTTATAACTATATTTTAATTTCTAGTCTTTAAATAATTTAATTGAGCATACATATTATAATAAAAAATTATACCTAAAATATTTTAAACTTTAATATAGTTAATTTCTAATGCACTGTATATTATAGAATATTTTTTTAACTATATTATCTTTAATTATGAAATACATATATAATTAAATATTATGTATAATATATGACGTACTAAATAATTAAGATTTATAAAATAAGTTAATGTACTAATAATTAATTTTATTAATATAAGTTTAAAATTAAAATA
>CAOGCB010828683.1:0-28376 GCA_948266635.1 Cnidoscolus chayamansa | reverse complement strand
GACAGGTACGATAGTGAAAGTTCCAAGCATGCTCGTAGTTTAAATGAGAGTGCTAATGTCACATATTATCTACAACATTAAAAGTCACGTATTTAGACTTGCTTTTTTCTCACTGTATGTAAAATAAGTTTTATCATTATTTTTCTATCAATTAATTACACCTAATTAATCATCTTTTATAAACAATTCAATACAATAATTCTTCAATAATAAATAAAATAAAAATTAAATATTCCTAAATTTTATGCTCATTCCTTACATTATGCAAAACACAATTTTCTCCATATTTAAGATAAAATAATATACTTTAGAATATTTATTTTCTCTGGTAGATGCTTGATAGGAAAATGAGTTGGTGAGTGTTAATTGCCATGGCTGAATTTGAGAGAAAAAAAAAATATCATATAAAATATATGAAACTTAGATTTTCATTTAGTATTTACAATATATACACTAAAATATAGGAAATAAATTAAGGTATGGTAATAAATTAAGAAGATAAGCTAAGGTGTTACACCAAACTAAGAAGATAAGCTAATATATAGTTACAACAAACTAAAATAAGAATATGATCTGTCTATAAAATTTTTAATTTAATTATGAGATAAAATTTGTGATTTTAATGTTTGTTACTTCTAGATTGAGAGAATTAACAAATATTATTTAATTTTTAATTTTTTTTGTCTACTAAATACAATAATTAGTTCTACAATTTTTAAAAAGTTTATTTTATTTATTTTTCCTAATTATCTTTTTTTTTTCTCCTAAAGTTATATCAAGGAAAAAAGAATTATTGGGTATGGAGAAATTAAGTGAGATAAATAATCATTTAATTAAAAATAAATATAATATTCTATTGTAATTTAAATTAAAGATATAATTATACTGTATCAAAAATAAGATGATAAATAAAAATGGATGGAAATAGTATTTACCTTCTCTGAAGACTCATACGTGCGTGTGTGTGTGTGTGTGTGTTAAGGGTAATGGAGGGTTAGAATTGGCAATGAGCTCCGAAAGTAATCCTTTCTCAATAAAAACATGGAATTTCCAAGTAAATACTTGAACAACTTCTCTCTCCGTGCAACGCTTATTATTTATTAGTGGCGCAGGTCATGCACATACATAAAATCAATATTAAAGGTCTGTAATCGACATTGAAATCATGTGACCAATAACATGCGTGCCGCGGAAGTGCAGGCTGCATAAACGTACAAGTCGTCGTCCAGGCGGTATTATCTAGAGCCTAGAGGTGCGCGGATGTGCGAGTCCGTCACCTGCAAGGTTAGAAAGCAAGGACGTAGAGTGAAACCTACTTCTTCCATTTCCTTTTAGGTGATTCATGCAGTTTTTGCCCAATTATTCAACCCGTTGACTTTCTTAATATCGTATGACGGATCCATCGTCGTCATTTTGCAATCATCTGGTGATATTCAACTAAATGCATACACACATATTCCTTCTTTTTTTTTTTTGTGGGATACTATTTAGAGGCAAAGAAAAATAAATTAGTTTTAATTATATTTTAGAGTGTAAATTTAATAATATTATGAATTTATATTATACAGCTGTAAATATAAAAACAAGGGTATACATCATTACCTTTTGCGTCAATTGGAGTTGTTATATTTTTTGTTTATCTTGAATTTGATATATAGGACGGTTGAGGCAGATGCATCTAGTAGTTTGATATCACTTTCATATGCAACCCACCTTAATTATAATCTTATTTGTTAACATTTTTAGTTATGGCATGCTATGATAGTCTGTCACTTTGTTGGGATCGGCCCTTTATGTTGTCACTTTGATTATAGATCATTTTCGATTTGGGGACATTATATACGCAGAACCAACCCAGTCCTAGGCCCAAATCGAGGATCTAAATATAATCAAATTTTGGGTTTTTGAGCATTAAGTTTTCTGTGATACCCAGTATTTCTGATCAACGAAGTAGCCCATTAACCGAAAGCTTCAACAGCAAGTTTCGGTTTAGATATACGTGGGCGGACTTTTAGGTTTAAGGTTGAGCCGATCATGGAAGAAAAGGTGGACCCGCCGAAAAGTGGAGGCATACGGCATCCGGCATCCACCAGGCCATACACAGGGTGTCCTTTCTATTCCATCAATGGACGAATAAAAAAGGAGATAAAAGTGGAACTAAGTGAGATGAATCTGCTCCTCATGGTCATGGGGCTACTTTTTAACTGAAGAAGATTGGAATAACGCATACACAAGTCTTTGCCACCGTGGTTGAAAAACATGTCTCTTCATCAAGTCAAATAGAATATAATCAACATGGCTGGTTAGAAGGAGGAGTTGACAATCTGTTGTTGCCGACTAGCTATCACATTTGTCTGATAGTGATTTTTGATTTGTGACCTTAATATAGAGATTACGAAAAAAGAAATGGCTGACATTTGTTGATCCTTGTTTTTCATACACAGAATCCAAGACCACAGAATTTCGTTTTCCACTTATCTCTGTCTCTTGAACACCGAGTGAGTACAGTGAATCATGATTTATTCTACTCATTAATTTACTAATCAGAATATCACGTGTGGCAGCCAGAAGTTTGGCTCGGCTCCATCAAGATGAACATGCATCACTTTGTTGTAGCACATCAATGATCAAATTTACCAAAGTAGTTATTCTTTAATTTGGGGGAAAAAAGTTAAAATATTGGATGGTCGTACCGTATTCTCCAAATTCTGCTTCTAGGAGGTCAATGCTTGACACAACAACATTATGGTAAGAAGATAAAGGATGAATAAGCACACTTCTAGTCAAGAGAATCATACAACACCTCTCCACACTGTAATATCAAAGCTAATTTTTCCATCAATGCTCAAGGGCTATGAAAACAGCCCTAGATTGAATATATTCTATTTTGGGTGTATACATAATATAAAAAAAAAAAATTGCATATATGTATATAATTCTGCGTTCTCCATATATATGAGATATGAACATAACTAAAAAGAATATCAGCTACGGCTGCACGTGTGGTAATGGGAATATAATCTTATCACTCATTTTTAACTATAAATATGGGGTTTGCAAATGGGAACTTTATCATCGCATGCAGTTCAGTAGTTGTCGATTAAGAGAGGAAGAGGGGCTTCGTATGAAGATGAAGAGCTAGGTTTGATAGCCAAGGATGACTTGCCTATGTCCTCCAACAGATAATGCGATCGGATGGATACATATCTGCGTTTGGTTTGGAGCTCACAGGCAGTCTCCTTCGGCTAGTCTGACTGGCTCTTGTCTTTCATGCTAGGCCTGCATCTCTTCCATTTCACGCTCAACAATCATAATGCCTATTGTCGTCTTGCTCGCCAGGTGGGATTGTGACATGCACAATGCAAGATAAAAGGTAATAAACAAAAAATATTAAATAAGACTTGGATGGAAGCAATTTGATTACCGCTATTATGATTAATCTTATCAGCATTTGGTTGCCAGTCATATTCATCTTGCCTGTTTTTTTCTTATTAAGATTTTCTCTATAAAGTTGTGAGATTTTTATTGGTGTGGAACGACAGAATCCATCCTAATTTTAGTGGATTTCAAAATACAATGTAATATTGTTAGTAAAAAATATCATAACTTTTAACAATGTGGATGAGGACGTCTTATCCATAGAATTGCACAATTTTTGCATGTAGTTTTTATAAGATTTGCTCTCACTTGTTTTGATTCTATTGGAGCATATCGTAAATAAAATATTTTATTGATCAATATTTCACATTTTATAAATTTTTTTTATTAAAATAATAATAATATTTATTAAATTCTATTTATTATATATTTATTATATCTTAAGAAGATCAATTCAACCTCATTATTTTTCTTGAATATATTTCTTTTTGATAGTATCTTCCAAACCAGTTTTTAAATTTAATATTTATTCACCACAAAAAAAATCTTTAATTTGTGAGAAAAATGATTTAAAACGTTTATATTTAACTTAATTAAGTTTTATTTACTTTGTAAAAATCTAAAAATAAAAAATAAAAAATTCCAATGATCTATAAATACAATATAAAAATTATATTTCCAAAAGAAATTTAATAATTATAAAATTTAGAGAGTAAATTGGGCCAAATAATCATCCGTATGGAACATGAGGGCTTGAATTGGGTTTCAGACTGTCAGAGAAGCCCACATATGGTGTACAGATCATCCATGAACAGAATCTCGCTTACCGCGATTTTTCTTGATTTTCTGTATGGCCAGAGTCAAAAACCACGGAAAAGAAATTTGAAACATCAAATCGAAGGGTTTGGATCGATCATTTTTTCAATTGTAAAAGAAATTGAAATCTCTTATGTTGAATTGTTTCTTTAATTTCAATTGAAACTTCTCAATCTCGGTGATTTCCAGATCTAGCAATCACTTCATTTCCCCTCGAAGCAATGATAACCATTCCATATCTTACCGCTTTAACCACATACTTCAGCTACGGGTTGCTCTTCGCTTTCGGCCAATTTCGCGATTTTTTCAGGAAAATTTTCGATTGGTGGCATGCCAGCAATCTTCAGGTCTTTATTGCCTTTCCAATTTTTGTGTTCACAGTTAAGTTCCGAAGCATCCTTTTCTCGTCGTCATAATAACGCGTTTCTCTTCGGATTCCAGGGTTACGCGCCGATCTGTTTAGGGCTTGAAGATTTCTATATTCGACGCCTCTATCTTCGAATTCAGGTTCTCTCTCTCGCGGCAGTTTACTTCTTCTCTTTTCCTTTTGTAATTCGACTTTTCTTCTTCTTCTTCTTCTTAAGTTTGTTTCAATATGATGACAGTCTGAATATGAGCTGATTCTGACACATTACTGAGATTGTGCAAGAACATGCTTTGTGAAATCAACTAGCAGTTGTAATTTCTGCTGAAGTATCTTTTTCATTTTCAAGTATTTGTGATTTTAGATTAGACGAATATCACAAATCTGTGTTGTGCGCATTTTATATTCGCCAGTTAAGCAGGATGAATGTAGCTTTTGGAGTGTTCTAGTTTAAAATTACTGCAGAAGGTTCATTTCTGTTTGGCTGATGCATACATGCATGGCTTTATCATCCGTTCTCTAGACCAAGAGTCCTCTATGGCATCAACTATATAACTTTCTGGAAATGTTGAATTTCATTATTACAGGTTTATTTGGGGTTGTACATTGTAATTGCCAAATGGTTTTATCTTGTGCTCAAGCACAATGGTTCACTTTAACTAGCTTAGCAGTTGCTGTTTCTTATATTTTCCTCCCATGCAGGACTGTTTTGGACGACCTATATCAAGTGCCCCGGATGCTTGGTTTGATGTGGTTGAACGTTACTCTAATGACAATAATAAGACATTAAAGTGAGTTCTTTAATCATTTTTTATGTCATTTGCAAGCAATTTTAATTTATTGTATAATTTTCTTCAGAGATAATTCATAAACTGTCTGAGTTGTAAGCATCTTGTGGAATAATTGTCACAAATTTATCTTGTGCAGACGAACTACAAAATTAACTCGGTGTCTTAACTTGGGATCATACAATTACCTTGGCTTTGCTGCAGCTGATGAATATTGCACACCACGTGTTATTGATACCTTGAATAGGTTCTCCCCAAGTACTTGTAGTACTCGTGTTGATGGAGGTATGCATAGTACTCTTGCTTTAAGTTGTACCCTTCTTGTGGTTTCAGTATTTGCAAGTGCAATTTTTTTGATTTCTATTATTATCAGGTACTACAACAGTGCACGCTAAATTGGAGGAGTGTGTTGCAAACTTTGTTGGAAAGCCAGCTGCCATTGTCTTTGGCATGGGCTATGTGACAAACTCTGCCATCCTTCCTGTCTTGATCGGGAAAGTATGCACATAATCTTTGTTGCAAGTATCTTAATGTCTGACTATCATCTAGGTGTTGCTTATTCCCACCGTTTTTATAGGGAGGGTTGATAATTAGTGATTCTTTGAACCACAACTCAATTGTAAATGGTGCTCGAGGATCAGGATCAACAATTCGAGTTTTTCAACATAATAGTAAGTTGTACTAGATGTCTATTTGTTTTTTGTAAGGAATATTGGAGTCTTGTTATGCCTATGAATCTATTTTCATTCTCTGTTTTAGCACCATCTCACTTGGAGAAAGTATTGAGAGATCAAATTGCTGAGGGTCAACCAAGGACGCATAGGCCTTGGAAGAAGATAATTGTCATTGTTGAGGGTATTTATAGTATGGAAGGGGAACTCTGCAAACTTCCAGAGATTGTTGCTATATGCAAGAAATATAAGGTGATGCATTTAATACATTGATAATTATAAATGTTGAATCATTTCAGTTTATCCTTCAAATCAAGTAATTGTCATTTTGCCTCAAATTTTTTGAATTTTGCTTTTATGAGGGACTAATTGTTGAGTAATTGACAAATCATGAGGAAGAATTAATGAGGATCCTAATATTCTGTTATCATTAGTTATTTGTGAAAAATTTTCAAACTTTAAAATATGTTTCTATAGCCAAGCTCCTTGATTTCTGCTTAATAAAATTAAAATGCATCTTCTTTCTGTTTGTTTTAGGCATATGTCTACTTGGATGAGGCTCACAGCATTGGAGCTGTTGGAAAAACAGGACGAGGTGTTTGTGAATTGTTAGGAGTGGATACTGCTGATGTGGATATTATGATGGGAACTTTTACAAAATCATTTGGATCATGTGGTGGTTATATTGCTGGATCCAAGGTTTGTTGCTTATATGTTTATGCTTCATCTTAGTACAAGTTTGTTGTAATGCTATGAGGAGAATACATTACCATTGCATCTTCTATAGCTGGATTTACCTTTTCTTAATATTAATTTTTGTTTACCTACAATCATAATCAGCATTTATTGCCTTTTTATTCTTGAATTTAAAGAATTTCAATATTGTGTAAGGCGTTGTTGAATTAGAAATTGTGAATTGGAAAGGTAATAGCAAGACATTTTGCATCAGGTCTCTGCTTTTGGTCGTGTAAAATAGAAGGGAAGTTAGGCAACAACTTGAAGGTTCCTTTGTCCTCCTTAAGAACTGTCTTTTACCATGTTTAATTGTCCTATATATCACCAAGTGGAAATCTCTGTATGATCAGCAAGATTCATATCTATCTAGAGTTTATCATGATTTTCAATCATCATCGGTGGTACAATTTGGTTACGTCCACTAGTTGTAGATACTGTGGAAAATGTGGATTGTGAACTCTGAACTTTCATAATTTGTTATTTTCACTTTTCTCCCTTGTAAACTTGGTCCAATTTGATTAATCCAGTGTGATATTATGTGTTTGCCTGATATGTGAAGTTTGCTTGTTCTTTAGGAGGTTATACAATATCTCAAGTACACTTGTCCGGCTCATCTATATGCAACATCCATATCACCACCGGCTGCACAACAAATTATGTCTTCCATAGATGTGATTCTTGGAGAGGATGGTTCTAGTAGAGGTATTTGAAAATTAATCCATTGATTCTTTTCTTTGAAGTGCAGTTTCCTGTTTGGCTAATCATTTAGGTTTGAGTTGAATACGAGTTTAATTTCTTGTGACTTTAATGTCTTTTTTGTCACTTTAGGGGCTCAAAAACTTGCAAGAATTCGTGAAAACAGCAACTTTTTCAGGTCAGAGCTGCAGAAAATGGGTTTTGAGGTTCTTGGAGATAATGATTCTCCAGTCATGCCAATAATGCTTTACAATCCTGCAAAAATCCCTGCATTTTCTCGGGAGTGTTTAAAGCAGAATGTGAGCGCCTTAATTTTTGTCTGGTATTCTTGTGCTGATATCGTAGTTTAATTTACTATGTATGCTGTTATTTTTACTGGCTGCTTATTTATCGTTTGATAGTTCTTATGGTTGCCGCTAATTATTACAGGTAGCTGTTGTTACAGTTGCTTTTCCAGCTACGCCTCTACTTTTGGCCAGGGCTCGGATTTGCATATCTGCCTCGCATACCAAGGAAGACCTGCTCAAAGCTTTAGAGGTAAATAAGCTTGCTAGTGTAGACTTTGCTTCCATATCTTTATGTAGCCCATAATTGCTTCTGTTCTAGACTAAGGAAAAATAAAAATTTCTTCTCATGTTTGGATTGGATATAGAGTAAAATATGGAAGGAAAAGATATTTAACAAATAGTAAAATTATCATTTTATTCCTACATTTTCAAAATAAACTATAAAATGTAAGGTTATATTAATCATTTGAAATGTTTTCCTCCCATTTCTCCAAATTGGAAAGAAAGTAAATAGTGCTTTATATTTGTGGTTTTCATAATATGAAATATTTTTCTTTTCTCAATTTCCTATAATCCAAACATGATAAGGAAACTTTCCTTTAACTTTCCTTCCCCCCTTATTAGCTACCATTTCAAACAGAGGCTTATGCACATGGACTGATGTTAGCCAACTTGTTGAATATCATGTTTTCTGATTGGAGTTGGGCAAAGCAGAATACAGGTTCCATTTTGAGTAGGCGCAGGTTACAAGTAATGGTTGTTCTTCTTGCTGTTGGCAGGTTATCAGCAGGGTAGGTGACCTGGTGGGCATAAAGTACTTCCCTGCTGAACCAAACAAGCAGGATCAGGAGCAAGGCACAATGAAGTTGGAGTGAGCATTTGAATTTCAATTAGTGAAGAAGCTATATGCTTGATTTGAGTGTCGAGTAGTTTACTCGTCTATTGTTTCCAAATCCTCTGAGAATCAGGGAATGCTGTAGTTGTCTGGCTGTTAATGAGCGAGCATTCAGAATTATCTGGCTTGTTTTGTTTTGTTTTTTTTTAAAATATCTTTCTCAATGTAATCTTCTACTGGATTTGGATTTTTTGGCAACTCGATGTACATATGAAAGCTTAATTCATTTAATTGACAAAGTGATTTTTTCCACTGACAAGCATAATTCATTTAATTGACAAAGTGATTTTTTCCACTTGAACCATAATAATGTGTTAGTCCTTCTGGTTTGTATGACATCTATTATGAGTTGAGCAGTAATAGATATTCCCATATATCCCAGACGGCGATACTATTGCTCAGGTCAGTTATGCGGGGTTCCCAGGGGGGTGCAGTAATAAGCTTCCCAGTCTTCGACCTTCACCATTATAATATGCAGGATATTTATTTTGATAGCCTGGCTGCCTAGGTCCTACCCTTTGCGACCTTTCACCAATCACCAAGAGGCGGCCTCAAAACCTACAAACTCAAAGGGAAAATGATATTTGGGTTGATGTGAGTAGTTTGATGATGAATGTGGGAAACTTGCGATTGTTGCATTTCAACAGCCATAAAGAGAGAAATGTGCAGACATACAGTAGCATGTAGACAAGTTGAGATAGTAGATGCAGTTTGCCATTACAGGTTAGCAGCATTACAGCAACATTGACCTCCGTTAAAGTCTAAACCATGTGCAAATTGGAGCAATAAACCTTCGCAAAGAAATCACTTAAATAAAATCACATCAGCTTAAGTTATGATCACCAAGGATTGTCAAGAACCAGTACAACTGAAGAAGAAAGGAAAGAAAGAGGACACCAGGGATAAACAGAGCGAAGAAGATGAAATAGAGGGGGTGGAGGGGAAGGTGGAGGAGGGAGAGAACGTTTTTGCATTATTGATTGAATAGATACTCCTCTCCTTACAACGCATTAATACAATCAAGTATCCCACCCGAACTTGTTAACTGCTTAACCACCACTCAACTTCTTACCAGCAGACCAACTGACCCAAGATTCTATCCTATGCTATAGAGTTTCACACCAACATCCATAACATCCTCACATCTATTTGCAATCATATTGAAGAAGCCTCAACACTTTCTTGACCTTTAATGAAGAAAAAAAAAATATGGGTTACTGAAATGATCACCCGCCCTGTAGCATAACTGGGATCAACAAGGTCATACATTGGATACGCTTACAAGGAAGATTGTGGATCAATTGACAGTTTATTACAGTTATAACAAAGGAACTACCATTACAGGAATTTACAGTATTACATTCTAACATAATAATATACAATCAATCACCAATTTACAAAATTCTCAACCTTTTCAAACAGAAATTCCAGATATTCTAACAAGTTTTTAACCTGTCATGCTTGAAGTGATTTGGATGGTTTTATAGCAGATACCTCTAATAGGTCTCAACAAAACCAAGTGGGTGAAGCAAGCCTTCCCAAATAAACAATCAAAGTAGCATAAAAAAATGATTTTGATTAGTAGCCTACTTAATGACTTTCTTCTGCTAAGATGATAACTACCAATTTAAATAAATTAAGCAAAAACTAATGACATCATGAGCACACCATTAAAACATGAATCATAAACCTGCCCAATAAGATGATTTGCACTTTCTGCTGGCCAAATCAATAGATCACTTACTTTGATATCCACCAAAAATTTACATATTTGTCTCCCAACAACAGAAAAGGCACTGCACATAAATATTTCAACATGTTCCGTCTCTATGCATAACAATGAGAACCCTTCAACTCCATGAAAGTTAATGCATATAACATACAATGAGGTTTGGCAACCATTGACCATATGAACCATGGTCATGAGAACAGCTCATGGCTCACAAATCAGTGAGCAAATCAAAACTCCAACAGTTACTAGTTCATATTAGGATAGATAGGCTTCAGTAAGGTACCATTAGTTAAGGAAAATAAGCCAAGTGAAAGTGTAAAGATATGGTTGACACAAAACTAATGTGTCACGTAAAATGAACATTTCTCTTAAAGTACAGAAATTTGCAAATATACAATTACTGACATCATGGCAAATAGCAATGATTTTATGCATGTCGAAGTTATTCAGCATTCTCTTTTCACTAATAGTAAGGACAATGCGAAATGCTTGAATTTGGGTTGTGAATCCTTTTCCTAAGTATATCGAAATATTTTTCTGTGTTTAGGCTCGTACTGTAACTATAACTCAACTAAGATTTATTCGCAAACTCAACTCAGCACATGAATATCATTATAACTACATCAACTAAATCAAAAGAATTCCATGTATTAGGAAATTGCACTGAATTAAAAATGCATTCATATAGTGCAATAAGAAACATTAAGCCAAAATGTCCTACTCATTCCAAAAAGGCAAAAACTATAACTACTAAACAGAAACCAAAAAAAAAAAAAAACTCATTTAAGTTCAGACATGATGCATCTTATATTACCATGGCTGAGACATAATCCTCCGATGAAAAACCAAAACAACTGGCTCATCCAAAACCGTCAAGAAAACCCTTTCCCCAGCTTTTGAATTGCACAAAACATCTTTCTTCTTGACCCAACTGCACTAATCCCCATATCCTTCAAATCCTCCAATGTCAACATTGGTAAAATCTCATCATCCACTTCATGGATTTCAAAAACTGGTGCATACCGCCCTAAACCTATACTATTAAGCCAAATCCTCACCCCATCCTCTACGCCACCACACCTCCCATTATTCCTGTAATCTCTGGCGTCAGTATCAGATGGGCCTGATAATTCAATCCCATCGTGATGATGAGTATGATTATCCCTTGCCCTGTTTGGCCACCTATTGTAATAAACTTCCCTCTCGTTTATCTCGTTCCCGTCTCCCAAATTCTCAAGGGAGTGAATTGGACTCTGTTCTTTTAACGGACTTTCTGAATTTTCCATCTCGAATCCGCGATAAGTATCATCCACATCTTCGCCACCGCTATATTTCTCCTCTCCTTCGACATTGTTGTTTGCACCGCCACCGCCAGCATCGTCCATTTTGGAGACCCAGTTGGATCTGACTCGCTTGGTGGTGGCATTGGAAGCCCGCTTTTTGGAATCCTTGACTCTCCAGCTTCCAATTGCAACACTATCCAAATTGACCTCTTTGTCGTCATCTAGGGTTTCGGTGAACTCACCGCTGGTAGTTAAATTGGTTAAAGCCCGGGTCCTTGAGCCTTTATTAGAGGTACTTGGATCCTTTTTGTTATCAATAGACAGGAGCTGATGATGCTTCCATTGCTTATTATTGGTGGTTCTCCGCGAATGATTGTCGTAGAGCTGGTCACCGCCGATTTCGCCTAAACGAACGCTGGGCCTCCTCTGGCGCTTGGCAACGACGGTTTCCGATGAAGTGACCGCAATTGAAGGTCCTCTTTCTCCTGCAGAGTTGCCACCGTTCAGATGGGTCTCCGGGGGAGATAAGTCCGCCATTTCCCAAGAGGAAAGTTCGAGATGCCCAAGAAATTTTCCCGGTAGCTTTACTAGGGTCCTCTGTGCCTAACTGCCTATCTGCACCTGTCTAGGGTTTGTTGATATGTGCATGCGAGCATTTCTTATATGCGTGCAAACTGCCGAGCGAGTGAGGAAATGAAATGAAGAAAAAGATAATAGCAATTTGAGGAAGAGAGAGAGTGAGTGAGTGTGAGTGAGAAGTGGGAGATGAAATCTGAGAGCGGAGTTGGGAGATGTTCCTTGCTCGACGCGTGTCCCCATTCGTCATTTCCGTTTTTACTCACGCGCTTATCACACGTGTCTCCCTACTTCCCTTCCCCAGTATCCACATAATTGATAAATTATATAATAAAACTGGGAGGACGAAACATAATAATTACATCAATAAAATGGAGGTAATTGTGTTTTTCAAAGTTCACTTATGAGATATCACGAGAGTATCGTACATTCTACCGGTGCTGTGATCCGTTAGTAACATTAAATTATAAAATGATTAATGATTTTTTTTCTTTAAATTCTAATGTTAATAGGCTCATTTGGGCATAACAATATAAATTTTAATTCAATTCTAAAAGCTTTGTACTATATTATTCACAAAGCTTTCCAGCAAAGAATTTTTCAACATGTGCCAAGTCGGTACGTTGTGGTAGCTGTTGTTTGTGCAACTGAAAATTCGATTACCTGGCTCTAATGCTAGAAAGCGCGGTTTCAATCTGTTGGCTATATGCAAAGCACACCATGTCCAAGCCTCTGCTTCAAAGGATGCTTTCTTATTCCTCCAACAAATTTTTTTATGATTGACAGTTGCTCTTCCGAGACTTCAAATAGCTGTAGACCTTTTTAACTTGCTTCTTTCTAATGGAATATAAGCAACATAATAAGGCAATCAATGCCCAAAAAAAAGCAGCATTTTAACTAACAAGATCTACATGCTCTCATAAATTTAAAAATTAAATAAATAAACAAATAACAATATCTACATACTCATAATGAGACCGAATCCACAGAGAACAAAGGAGAATTTTATGCCCGCACGGGCTTAGCTTAGTGGTAAGCAAGTGGCAGAATTGGTACAACAAAGGAGAATTTTATGATTGATGCCAAGAATACGTCAACACGACATCACCAGAAAACAAAAAAACTAGACACCATTATCAGGCAGATTTTCCCTCGCAAGTAACCACGAAATAATGAATTTTTCTCTGCCAAATGTTCTCTTTCGTCTAAGGCTGAAATTTTGATAAAGCCAATACCAGACATTAAAACTTGAGACATCAACAGTTCGTCAACCCATTTATGCGAAGGACATTAAAAAGAAAGTAAGAGTTCATGTAGACTTGCACCCAAAAACTCCATCATCCAGTAGTAAGCCCTTCCATGCAGAGGAGTGTGACCTTATCAAGACTCAAAAATATATGGTCAAGAAAGAATATTTTAAAGTTCGTTGGTCAGATAATTTGTACGAAAAATGTCCGTAGAAATCCTATTAGAGTACTAAATTGACTCACAAATATAAAGAGCAAATTCCTTGTATCCCGGATCCACAGTAAAACCATACATAACAACTGACTCACAAATATAAAGGGTAAATTCAAGAGCCCTGAGGTCAATAAGGCAGCTGAATTCATCATAATTGTAAATAGAAAAAGCGATATAGAACATCTAAAAAAGTGCGAAATTTAGTGGAAGGAAGTCTAGAAAGAGGAAAATTTGGTTGAGGAGAGTCTATATAACCACTCTAAAGCCTCGATTTCGAAGGCACTTCTTTTTTTTTTTTTTTCTGTTATTCATTGCCTCAAGGATAATGATCCATATTTACTAACAAGTTGCCTGTCTGTAAATACGTACAAAATTATTCCCTTATTAATCCTGTGCCACGAGTATTCCTCCCATCCATCTGGTAAAGCAACAATTAACTCCCTTGACAGTAAGTTAGTACTATTCCTCAAATGATAATCAACTCATTGAATAAAATATTATAGCAAGAATTATGTATGTATGGAATAAATAATGGACTTCGCATCAATTTAGGCAGAGAGAGAGGAGTCATGTACTGTTTTATGTATTCAATAAAGCAAGAAATGGGGATTAAATGATTAACCCAGCTGCTATAAAGAATGAAAATCTTGGCCTAACTTATTAAAAAACTACCTTATGAATGAAAGATTGTCGAGACTTTATTAGTAACATATATTTCTCCTAATTAACCAATGTAGGACTCATATTCTAGTCGCACTTGACAATAAAGTTTTAAGACCCATACCATCTCATTTTTACAAGTCTTATGGGCAGCTGAACCCTATAATAGCCTATACTCAACATATACTCCTTACTTGTGGGAAATTTTGGGAGGAGGTCAAGGGTACCCTTTTGCAAGAACAATAAGGGGTAACAATAGTAAGTTTCCACACAAATACAATGAGATCATAAAACCCCAAACAGCAATCTCACCTGTTCCCATGTAGCCACAGCTTCACACGGATTAAATTCAAACGATAAATCTTCAAGTTCTAGGATCTCTCTGTTTTCAAGTAAAATTTATAACAAAATTAAATCGCAGGTCTAAATATTAGTTCAGGACCGCCGTATTTCATGGAAAAGAAAGTAAAATCAGAAGCATGAATCCAAGTTTCTCATGCATCTCTATGTTTATACCACTAGCAACCAAAAAAATATTAATCAAAACACGTCAAATGCCTGAATTTAGGGAGAGTATCACTAGGAAAGTTTATTGTGACTTGGCAATTATCATACCACAAATGACTTGTAAACCTAATCCACTTGCACCCTATACAACTAACGAAATGCAACATGTTAAAACTTATTAAAGGAGGCATATATAGTTTACTGTAAAGCACTGAAGATGCATTTGGAAATATAAAATAGTGTACTGCACCAAAGAATTACTACGAAATTCCGGAAACTGCTCTGCAAAGACTCCAATGCTTGTACATCTTCATTCGATAGCTGGTGGATCGCATCTACATAATCGTATGAACTAAAAATCAGTACATCAACAACGACGAGAGTGTGTATTTGCATTGTTATAGAAGCGTACTTGGATTAGAGACGCCTGTGATATAGATGAAGATCGCCGAGAGGCCAGATGCCAAAGCAACTGAAAACCAAACTGCAAAAACCTCAATGCCTCGTCTAACTGAAATTTGGAACCTCAAAACTCAGAAAACGAAGCGATCTCTTGCCGTCAGAAAGAGCGCGTTGTTTTTTCATCAGGAAAAACGCCGTCGTTTTTATTGTGAGCGGGGCTCTGTTTTGATCACTGGATCCACAAGCCCATATATGTCAAACGTCGTGCAGCCCAACTTTAGTCAGCCAACGCAAGGTCTGGTGAGCCCCTTGCAATTGGACACTCTCCATTGGGCTTGGCCCAGAGTTCTAATCTAAACTTAAATGACTCTGTTGCTCTTCCTTGCTATAGATTTTGTAATTTTATTTGTTTAATCAAATGATATCATAATCAATATGCCTCATTGATCTATATTTTGGTTCTTCAAAAGCTTGGGAGATAAGAACAAAGAAGAAATGAATAATTGAATACTGCCATGTGAGTGGAGATTTTTATGAGGCAAGAGAGGAATGATTTAGACCATAGAGAGATGATGGTCGCAGGACCACCAGAAAAGAGTTACTCAGGTATCAATATCAAGGCTTAAAGATAAAATTATACTGATTCTACTTTGGTGCATGCATATGCTAATCAAACACACCAAATTTTTAGACTATAGACGGAATGGGCATCGATGGGAAGGGATGTCAGTGCTCATTCTTTCGTCCCTTTCACAATAAATTTCTCATTTTCAGAACCTTAATTAGGCCACTGTCATAAATGCAATCCATTGCTCAATTTTAGCCCAATCCAAGCTCATGGCCTAGAATATCGAAGGCCATGCATGAAGGGGACCATTTTCTCTTTGTTTTTTTTGGGGTACGCAAATGCTTGATGTCCGAGATCACATATGGTTTTCACTTCACATTTGCCCTCAATAATGCTCCTCTCTTTTTCTTCTTGGACTTATTGTGTTCAGAAAGGGAAAAACACCCCATGATACTATGTTTTATTCCTAATGCAGACAGTTGCTCAGGTTATATGGTCCCCTGATTCTGATTCTTGTTGCCGTAAAGAGCTTCAAGTCTAATTACGTGCTACTTGTAATTAATGGTATGCATCGTTCCTTTTCTTTCTTCTTCTTCTTTTTCTCCTGGTCAATAAGATACATTTCTGGTTAGTGACAATTCATGACTTGATAAGAGTCAATGTCATCTTTTCCTGTGAAGATGATTGAAAAAGAAAATTTATATTTCTCCATATATTGGAACTTCAAAACAAAATCCACTAATTTGTTGGACAACCCATGTCTGAGAAACAAATCGACGAGGAAACTCCCAAGTTGAATTAACGTCATCTTTCTCCTTCATATCTCTGTGATCAGAATAGACAAAAGAGACAATGCAATTCAATAGCCATGGGATCTTGCCCAAATTGTCATGCGGGCTTGCTCCCATATTGCCAAGCGGACTTTGTGGGACCTCGTCCCCAGTCTTGCCTATGGTCCCGCCGCAACAGGCCACTAACCTCCATGAAGACCATGACCAATTGGGCATATGATATCAACCCTCTTATTATTTTTTAGGGTAATATATAATTACTCTCTTAAAATATAATTTAATTAAAATATTTCTGTAAGAACCAACTTGATCATTTAATTAATTTTAAGTAAAAACTATTTTATTGATATAGCAATCACGCATGCGATATATTCGTAAAAAAATTATATATGAAATAGATAATTTAAATGAGTAAACACTTACAGAAAGTCGATTATTGGGCTGAAACGAGAAATGGCATGAGGTAGAATCATAGGCTTCAATCCAATATACTGGAACTTGAGGTGGTGCCTCCTCCTTCTGTGTCTTAATGTTTTTTTTTTTTCTTTTTTTCTAATTTTAGATAGAAAAAGAGTAAATTAAATAGAGAAAATAAGATGAAATTACTATAATGATGCAAAAGATGTACAAACCACTAAGTTCATGATTACAAAAAGCAGATAGTGAGCCAAAGGGGATGGATCTAGGAGTTCTATTGTAGGAAATGATAAGTACCGCGTGATAAGAAGAAAGAAAGATGTAGAAACGGGTCCAATGTCCAAACATCCGTAAGCATCTACTACCCGACGTGTTCTCTGCCGTCTGTGATGCTTCTCGGAACCCAGCCACCAACTTCCTAATTCCTCATAAATCGATGCAAAGTACATGTGTACCCATACATTCACACGTGAAATTAATCAATGCTTATATACATATAAATAACGGAATTTTTGATATTACAGTTATGTTATACATTAGACCTACAATATAAATGTTTTAGATGTTTAATCATATGGATCCATGCATGTATTATACATCTTACGTAAACGAATATAGAATATGTTCAAATTCGAATTACCTTGCCAATATATACCCAACAATTTTCTCTTTGTTAGAACCTGATTTATCGTAGGTTGTTATTTTAGCGTCTATTATAATTAAAATGAAGTGAGAGAGAGGCATGGAACCGTTGAAGTCAACTTTTAGTGGTGGGATTTCTGAGTCAGGGAAGGACAGGCCAAACCGAACAGAAAGCCAAGGTGACCATGCATAGATGTCGTCCCACCTTCGACATGCGATTAAGCAACCACTGTCCATTATAAACCTGCCCATCGGATTGAGAATAACTATAAACAAAGTGGTCCTTGCGTTTTTAATTATAACTAGAGGTTCTTATTGTCTCCAATAATTTTCATGTCTAATGCAAATGGTAAATTTTTATTCATGCTTTTAATGTTGTAAAATAGATTGAATTAAGTTGGATTATAAAAAAAGGTATTTCTTTTACCTCGTTAATGAGATTATATAGGGATTTTACTATCAAATAAGTCTACGTAGGAAAAGAGAAAAATATGGGGAAAGCCAAGGAATCTTAACATTCAAATGTATATTGGCTTGAAATAGTCAATTCCAACACAAGATTTCGATGGGTCGTGATCCGTGTAGAACATTGTTTTTTAACGTCTGAATCTAAATATTTAGGAGGAAATTAAAGTTAAATCTCCATCCCATCAATAATTTGATTTTACAAGACATGGGATGGCAACGTGAAGCTTTTATATGCATATGGAGGTTGCTTTTGCAAATTAGTTATGGATGGACGAGTCATCTGATCATCTCTTTTAAAATCATTATGATTTGACATGTGGAAAGAAAAGATTATAAATTGTACACGCCAATGCTTTTGCTTACGACTCTCGGGGACAATACCTTTAGGAAGGGAACAATGCTGAGAGGACAAATGTATAAAAGGTTTACGTACGTAGAACTCTATACATCTCTCTTTTATCACACCACATCTAATCTTCAATTTTATGATTAGTTCTTGAGATTATCAACCTGCCTGGGTAAGTCCGGAAATACGACCGTCCATGACCTGGATATGGAAAAGAACTTATAAAAATTTTTAATACTATATTAATATATAAATGTAGAGTAAAATATATCAATAAAGTGTCATATTATTAGAAAAAAATAATTTGATGAGAATAACCAAGAAAATAAAAAAATTCAGTCGGTTAAGAAATTATTTAAAGTTGATTATTTTTTAGTTGTTGTAGACATGGTCATTATTTCTGCGAATAGTAAATTTGAGCAATTAAAAACATTTGAAAGTATTTTTGGATTTTTATTTGATAGAGAATATTGTGTTACTTTTCATTCTATTTTTTTCCATGGTGATTCATCTGATGTTGATTTAAATGATCTTTTTTCTGAATTGAAAGTTTTGTAATGTATTTTACCAAAATGATTTAATGTCTGCAATTGAAATTCTTGAATTTGTCAAATCTGCAAATTATTATCCGAATGTTTCAATTGTCTATAGAATTTTTTTAACCATTCCGGTGACTGTGGCATCAACTTAAAAAAGTTTTTCGAAGTTAAAGTTAATCAAAACCTATTTGATGTTATCTATGTCACAAAAAAGATTGAACGGTCTTACAATTTTATCAATTGAGAAGTTTCTAGAGAATATTAATCTGAATGATATGATAAATGATTTTGCTATCTCATAATAATCGTGTATCTCATTTTTTGTAATTTTTTGTGTTTTTATAATTCATGACATAAAAATATATTAAATTATAAATATTCTTTTAAAATTTTATTAAAAAATATTATAATTTTTTATTTAAAGACTCCATATATTTTTTGTCCAAGGGCTCGTAAAATGTCAAGACCGGCCCCACTTTGACCACCTTTCATGAATCTTATTTATTTTCTTTTAGAAAATTTAAATTTTCTGAAGCATGTCGTTGGTTTAATTATACTGGTCCCTTTTCTTACCTATTTCAGCCAGCGTTGTTCATGGTAACATTTATTAAGCAGTTGTTGGAAGGTTAGTTTGATGCAATAAAGGCTGAAATTTGGACCACCGTCTATGATATCTTCTTACTGTAAGATTGCCTTATTTTCTGACAAGAATGCAGCCTAAAGAGAAGGAAGTTTCAGATATTAATGTGTTGATTAATTAGTAAAAGCGAGACTGAAGAAGCGAGCATCAGGGTGACAAATCAATTAAGGTCGAATTAAAGATATTCATTAGCCATGCATTGATAAAAAGAAAAAGGATTAATTATTTAATGAAGGGAAGGGAAGGAAAGTGTCCCTTGAGCAATCAACAGAGAGACCACAAACATAAATAAAAGAACAGAAAGGAACTATACAGGAGCAGGAGGGACCCTGAAGAGGAAAATTGATCAGTTGGTGAGCTACAAACATGTCTGATTTCCAGCTGCTAATTTCATCGACTTGCCAACATGTACTTGTGAAAGAAAATTTTGGGAGTTCAAAATTTCTAAATTGGAAGCAATTATGAAAAAAAAAAAACATTAGCTGAAAAATTATTAATGGTGTCTTTTCACATCTATGTCTAAATGCCAAGTGGCCAACGTCCAATGGTTAAACAAAAACTGAGTCCAGTGGGCCACAATTTTCAAGTTGATTGGTCATCATTGGTTGCAATTACACCTTGTTGGGTTTGAGATCAACTTTTAAGAGCTTTTTCTGTTTAACATGGATGATGGTTGATGGACACTACTCAAAGCTGCTACAAGATTGCAGTAGACGAAAAGGAAATGAAGAAAAGGCAGGGCAGAGATGGACGGGACTAGAAGCTATAAAGGAAATATTGAAATTTCTGTTTGGACCTTACAATATAATATGAAGTATGAACCAGTTATTATGCAAGAAATCAATGTGTGGGTCAGGCGGATCGCTTGTGAAAATCCACATGCATTGTCTGTATCTACTGTTGTAATAAGATGAAACTTGTTAATAATTACTTGAACTAATAGATAGATATATCCCCTTTCATCATTTGTCATTCCATACCATGTTTCAAGTAATCAACAATATCATTAATGTTAATTTTAAATGGTTTTTTTTTGGGTAATTTCTAAAGGATCGGATATTGCAGTAGTGATGCCAGGAGAAAATAATGTCCTAATTGTTGAATCCCACATCGATGAGGGATAAAAAATATATACATTATATAAGGCCTTGGGCAATTTTCACCTTTTGAGTTAGTTTTTAGGGTGAGTTAGACTCAAACCTGTTATTCTAACAATAATTAAAGACAACACAGGTTTTGTTGTCTCTTATGATTTGATACAACGTAGGTAGGTCATGCTATTTTAATTAATAATTAATTTTTGTATGTTTCATTTTCCAAGGAGATTGTATAGCTGTCAGACATTAATACATAAGTGAAGTGAAATGTCAAATTCCTTCTATCTTATGGGTACTCCATAGCTACACTTGCTTTTATTATATCCAACTATAATTTTATTTTTTGTAATTATAATAATATTTATTTCCTTCTATTACAAGCCTGGAAATAGCAATTATTTGGAAAAAAAAAAAGCAATTATTGATTAGTACTGTGAAGATGCAACTTGTATTAGAAAAACCAAAGCCAGTTACTGTATATGAACAGGTTCTAAGATTTTTTTTTTTTTTTTTTTATACAAAAGAAGCCCATGTTTAGATGCTTTGTCCACAACCCTCAAGACAAACATGGGAGGAAGGTAAACTTGTTAAAAAAAAAGAAAAAAAAAAGACAAAATACAGAAGATTCCACCACACGAATGAGCCAACAATACCAAAAAGGTATGTGCATAACTAGTCATGTCAAATACAGTAATAGCATCTCCGACAACCGGCGCTCTCTCGAAGTCTAAGAGGCGGCAGGCAACACTGCACGTAACTGTAATAGCAGAATGACTGTAACTACAAGGATTCAATTCCGATTAACTAGTTCCTACATCTAGTTAGGATTAACCACCAAACAAGTTTCTTGGTTTTTTTTTTTTTTTTTAAATTTTAATATGGAAAAGAGTCATGGTTTGTTGGAAATAGACAGGAACAATGGATCTACAGAAAGATCTGGTCTTATTTGGTCGGTTGTATATGTCCTTCGTGATCTTCGTCCGTTGATTCTGCTGCCCTTTATTCATGTTTTTAGATGATACTTCTTACTGTTATTGGACTTGGAACCAGAACTATTGATTCAAGAGCAGAAGCCTTCTCCATCAGAACTTATGCTGCTGGGACAAATTAGAGAAGCCTCCTACGTTTTGACTTTTATCATGATTATTTCCTGTTTATTCTTTCTTTCTCGCATTGACATCGATCCCATCGCTGGAAATTAAGATAAATCCATGAAGATGGCAAATATGAGATATACTTGTTGTTTGTAATTATTATTATTATATAATATTTACATGAGACAGCAAAATGATGCTTACCAGATGTTAACTTGTCGGGCAGCTTTATCTGGTATTATTTTATTGGAAAGAACACAATGTGTTGCTGAACCCAGATGGATTATGAAACTTTTGTCTTTGTTCATCTACGTCCCACAATAAACTACCACTATCCTGAAAATGATGTTTTTGTCATTGTTAGAAAAATTCAGTAATTAAATTAATAATTATTTCAACAACTGAGCCTGGAGGCTAAGTATAGTCCGAGTACCTGATGAATGAAGCCATTAGGCCTTTGCCCTTGTAGTAAAGCTGATGGATTATCAATGAGAGGATAGTTATTTGCGGTGGCAAAGGTGGTGGTGGCATTGGTGGCTGCATGAGCAAAATCTGTGGGTTGGGTAGGGTTGCATTGCTGCACAGGTGAAGGTGATGATGCCAAGCTACTTAATCCCTGCATAAATTGGTGTCAGAGACAAAGATCTCTCATCAGCTTTAATCATGAACACCGTTTTTAAAGTTGGACCATAATAATATTTACACTTTTGCTTATTATTATTAATTTTAATATTGTCTTTTACCTGTAGTGGTCTGTCCATCAATGCGTATAGATCCACTCGAAAGTCATGGAACAACAATGGATTAACGGAAGCAAGCTTCATGGAGAGGAACTGGAAAAAAAGCAATCTCAATCATAAGTAAGCATGATTAGAGCTACAGCATACTGTACTTCTGAATGTGCATGGATAATCAGTACTTACCTCCACTTGATTCTGCAGGGACTTGACATAATTTATAATTTCATCCAACATGAGGGCCTTTCCAGTTACCTATGTTTAAACCATACCACACGAAGCTGTCAGATATACACATATCTCTCCTATAGGAAAATATATAAGATATCTTTTTTAAGGAGAGACAAAAATGAAAAATTAGGACAATAAGCTGTTCTTATTCACCTTGTCACAGCCAGGAACAAGACGTTGCAAAATCTTCATCCTCTCACTGATTTTCTCCCTTCTTACCTGGAACCCATTTGCAGAAAATAATTATTTTTGTGTGGGGGCAAAACGGGAAACTACAATCTAAATGAAAATTTTATTAGAGTCTGAAAGGTCATGAGTAGGGAATTAATTGCGGTACCCTCTCTGCAAGGCTGTGGCTGTCTGTTGCTTGGCCCCTCCTAGCTCTTACGTGAATGTAGCCTGTAGGAGGCCCTTCAGGTACTTTCTTCTCTGCTTTAGGCCTCTTATCTTCAACTTTCAATTCACTAAAATTGCATCTCTTTTGTTTCTTGCTTCTTCCGTCTCTAGCATCCTGATTCACGAAAAAATTAGTTACTGACCATATGAGATGCCAAGGTATAGTTATATGCATCAGTAAAATTCTGATCATCCAAGCACATCTCTTGTTTATAAATGAACTCCGAGGTCGTCTACCTTTGATTGAGCAGAACTCAGAGATGAATGCTTCCTCCTCTTGACCATAGGAGGCAGCTTCTGGGTAACTTGCTCACCACTTTCAAGCTTATCCACAACAGTGGAGTTGTTGTCTGTGCTCTGCTTCTTGGTCACAGAAGGCTCATTATCACTAAGACCAAGCATAGAGCTGCGGTCAAGACGACTAGTGTCTTGAAATCTAACATCAACAGGAGTTTGAGGGGGAAGTTCAGGAGCGTAAGATGGGCAAAAACAGTTGGTATTGATGTTCCCTTCATCCATAAAGCCAGACAGATTAATGGGAGTGTTTGGCAAGAAAACAGAGTCGAGAAGAAAAATGTGATTTGGGTGTGAAAAGGCTGCCATTTGAGAGAGCTTCGGAATTGAAAATTGCAAGTTTTCAAGAAAGTGATGGAAGAGAGCTGAGATTATGATACTATGAGGAAGCCAGAAGAAGCAGTCAAGAAAAGTAGGTCTGTGACAAACTAACAGGCCTTCAGGCAGGCTTATATAAAGATCAGGAGAGAGAGAGAGAGAGAGAGAGAGAGAGACAGAGAGAGAGAGAGAGAAATCCATATGCAACAATTTTTTTTTTTAATTCATTTGACTGGTCTTATCTTATCTCTCTTTTGAGAAAGTAATAAAAGCTATATAAAAAATAATAATATTATTGGATCGTATTAAAATCCAAAACCAACAATCTCGCAAAGTTAAAATAAAGTATCAAAGAAATTCATTTTGATTGAAGATAAGAACTCTATACATAATCGCTCTAGAATATTCACTCAGCATGATTGGCCTCATACAAGTGCTTTATTTTCCAAATGATTTAACAATACAAATCTATGTCTAGAATTGTATAATCCAATTCTACAAGTGTTTTTAATGCTTGAAAACATGGTACTTGCTGTAATGAAAGATGGATCATGCATGGTACCTTTCCTTAGCTACTTTTTCAGTCTGTGATAAATGGGTGATTTGACCTGCAAGATCCTGAAGGTAGAAGGAGCTTGCTTTTAAGCTCTGCAGTGCTTCCTTGATTCATATTATTATGGTTTGATTTCATATATTCCAATTGTTATTTATATTGTTGTTTTGTCTGAGCAGCTGCTGGGTATCATCAAAGCCTCTTCTGATAAAATAACTTACCACTGGTTTTATGCACTCAATACTTATTATCCTTTTGTTTATATGTAAAAAAGAAACTAAAATATTTGTGATAGGAAGGATTTATACACATCAGAAGTACCACAGCTTCTTAATTTCGATAGTTGGCCCACATATTTTTGGAATTATCACGCATGATGTTTGAACAGTATATATATATATATATATTACTTATTTACTGAGTTACTGACTTGTCATGTTATTATTATAAGAGTTGCTAGCTGTTTGTGAGGTGGCTAAATTTAGTATCTACAAAGAGACGAGGACGTAAAAGAAACCAAATCCAGTAGGTAGCTTAGGTATATATGCATAAAGAAACATGAACAACCACAGAACATGGTTTCTTCTCTTCTCTTCAGCTTATGATGATCTCATGTCTCAGATCCCAACAATTTCTGAAACATTTACTTAAACATCACTGCTGGGATTGCAACCAAAACGTACTGCTGCTTGCAAATCCACCCCTGTCAAAACTGTTTCTTTTTCAGCCTTTGAATTCTCAACACTTCTATTCTTCGTAAAAAAGTTTCAGAAAACATATTCGTTTTTTTATTTTAAAAACTAAAAAATTGTATTTTTCGTGTTCACCAGAATTATTAAAAATTATTCATATTTTATTAATAAATATTAAAATAAATGATTTCACACTTTTATTTTTAAGTAAAGTTGAGTGTGTTCGAACCTCTTGTACGAATCAAATTTATAATGAGAGCATTTTAATTTTAACGAGCCAATATGGTGTAAATATAATTTAATCTCAATAAATTAAGATATTTATAGCTAAAAAAAATATTTATGCATACCCTTTTAAGAATAAAAAAATTACAGATATTTATATATATTTAAGATTTATCATAAGTATTTAAAGATATTAAATCATCCATTTTGCAAAATCGTCTATATATGAAATTGAAATCTTAAAACGGACACTATTTATAAAAAAGGAAAACATATGTATGACATCTTCAATCTAAATCTCATTGGTGAATGCATGTGTGATAATAATTTGAAGGATGTATATATATGTATGTAATTCGGTAAAATTTGATTCCAGGTGTTTAATGGGTCCCCTTTTTACACACTCTTATTAATTACTGCACAAGATGCTCAAACAACATATGTTCCGTGAATTCAAATTCATATCAGATAGTACTGAAAATAATGCAAGCATGTTTATTTCATTTTAATATTTCTCTTGGTGCATTGCACCTTTGCCAATTCTACAAAAATCGTACCGAAAAAATTGACACTTCATATAAACTTTAAATCTATAACAGTAACTATATAAATTTTAATTTATAGGATACAAATATATAAATTTATTATATTTTTTTTATAAAAATATATATAGTTTATTATAGTCGATCTAATCTACATAAATTTATTGTGGGTCTTGGGCGGTGGAGTCGCGGGTTATAAGGTTTGCGGTGGGAGTTAGTGGGATTGTGATAAGTGGAGTTCGTGGTGGATGGAATTTCTAGTAGGTGGAATTCAATGTGTGTAAACTCATCGAGAAGAGGCCATGGTAGACCATTGACGTGCGGAGGCAACGGTGAAGCATAGATGCAAGATTAGATTTGGTGAGAATAAAAGGGATATAAAAATGTAAATTTATTTATAATGAAAATAATTTATTAAAAATCGCAGTGCATTATTTACTAATTTGGTTCACCTAAGTAATTTATAATATAACAAGGCTGCATACATATACAGGTAAATTTGAGTTGTATATGTAGGCGCTTTTAGTTTCAGTATGTCTGAAAACATTCGCAGAATCGTGGCTTCCTTCGGTCCCGGACCCCTACTGGAAGCTGGTTAGACCGGAAGAAGACCAAGGATAAGGGTTCGATGCTCTTCTAACAAACATGCATTCAACAAAAAGTGCACCAAACATTAATTACGTATACATAATGGTTCGGTCTCCGTTGAAGATTCAAACCGCAGACCGACATATCACCTCACTCATCCATCAATCATCAGTGGTTCATTTAGCGCGCGCGGCGCCGTATGTTGAGTGATTATCAGCATGGGCTTGTAATTACCGACGTATATCTTCTACGTATAATGTCAAAAAGTTTTAAATGTTGGTGGGCCTTCGTAATGTAGAAATTTTGGTACTTTTTTTTTCTTTCCTCAGTATATATATTTTATTTGTCACGTTTATTAATATTATGATCAGCCTCGATCGGCATAAACCACTTGTTATTTCCCTGGACATCGTGTCGTGGTGGTAGGTTGGAACTAAGGTTGGTAGGATTTTGAGTGAGCAATACAAGACTATACCCTTTGGCTGCAAATGCAATGCGCCAATGCCAGGCAATATCTACATGTTAGTTAATCTTCTGACGCTATAGATTTACGAATCTTCTTTCATTTCTCCTTCACACCATATTAATATTGCGTATGTGGTCATACAGAACTAATTCATTCAGGTACACAGCTAGAGCCAATGGTTTAAGCTCAAGTTCTCCACGTTTCGCCCGTGCAAGTTTCCATTATTATATGTTGAGTATCTTCTTCATCTACCAATTTTTATACGTATTTTGTGGCAAATGCAATCATTTTGCTTCACATAATCCAAGGAGGCTCAGGCTGCGTAACTCTAAAGAGTATGCATGCATGTATGTATGCATTCCAGAATTCCTGTGATTTCAAGAAAACAAAAGTGTTGCTTTTGATGGAAGAATCCGTACAAAAAAAGAGTATACAACGGAAGATCAAATATCTTTGTAAATCAATGTGGAGACAAATGCCAGATTATGATTTTTATTATTTTTTTAATCAATATTTGAGATGGAAATATAATTTCATTATCCCTCCGACGCGTATGAAATCTTTAAATGCATATGCAGAGCTGGCCATATCTCATTAGATATGGTTTCATATAGATATGGCTAAATTTATTGCTCATTTTCCTAACGTACACCTACCTAACCATGATTTTATATATATATATGTTGATTTTTCATTGATCGTACTTGCAATAATTATTCGTTAGTTTTTATATTTTGGAAGAAGAAAGAAAAAAACTGCAAAATCATGAAATATTACATATCATCACATAGCTTGGCACCTTTCTTATTTGGTAATTGCTCTTCCACGAAACCCTAGAGTTAATTATTTGTTAGTTAACATTAAGGGCAGATTTTGACATGAATTTAGGACTAAATCAACGATTAGAGGGAATAAACATGAATCATGTCGCAGGTTGGTTTTAAAAATGGAGTGGGAGCTTGCAACTTTCATTATCAGAATACTCAGTTCAGAAATTATGGCATTCTCCATAATTAAATAAAATTGAGAGGAGCCTTTATATATTTATGAACCGACAAATTTGTTTACTTTAATTTTTAATATTATTTTATAATAATAATAATAATAAGTATTATAATTTAAAGAAAACAAGTTTATCTGTGCATGGTATTATTTTAAAATATAATTATACTATAATAAATTGTTTTCAAAATTATATATATTTACATTATAGAATTATACTTGATATTTTTAAATTGGAGTTCATTATTTTAATCAATAAATAGATCTCAAAGTGTCAAGATTCTTTGGAGTATTTGGAATTTGAACATATTAATTAAAGGTATTATGTATGAGGACTGTGTTGCACAGATAAGTATTTGAGAAAGTATTCTCTATTATTCGATTATGTAAAAATGGTGTTTACATATATACAGCTATGCTAAATAAGGAAGTAATCAAACACATTTATTCTAATAATTACATAATATTTTCTTCCTAAT